>PVIA01004133.1:0-147301 GCA_004024845.1 Tonatia bakeri
TTCGCAGGTGTGCGAGTACATGTGTCAACGCTTACCAGGCTTTGATCTTTATATATGGCAGTTCATCGTATGCCAATTACACCCTGAGAAAGCTGGTGAACACACATGCGTGCACCTGAGCGCACACACAGTGAGATACCGCTGTTCACCTCTTAGGATGGCGAACATAAAAACCGAAACTGAGGACACCAAGAGCTGACCGAGAAGTGGAGCAGCCGGAACTCCCTCGGACGTTTCTGGTGAGGATGCAAAACAGCACGGAGCTCCAGAAAACCATGAGGCAGTTTTGTTTTGTTTTGTTTTGTTTTTTATCAAGGTCAATGCATACTTACTATGCAACCCAACAGTCTCATCTTAGGTATTTACCCAAAACGAAATCAAACTGCCCTGACTGGTATGGCTCAGTTGCTTGGGTGTCATCCCTCAAAGAGAAAGGTTGCAGGTTCGATTCCAGGTCAGGGCACATGCCTGGGTTGTGGGTTTGGTCCCCAGCTGGGTGTATGCAAGAGGCAATCAATCGATGCTTCTGTCCCTCTTTTTCTCCCTCCCTTCCCCCTCTCTAAAAAGAAAATAAGTAAAATTTTTTTAAAAAGAAGTCAAAGTTATGTTCGCCCAAGAATCTCCAGATTAATGCTTACGGTGGCTTTATTCATAATCCAGAAAAAAACTGGAAGCATCTCAAGTGTCTGGGCTGCTGAGTGGACAGGCAGCTGCGGGACCCAGTTATGGTAGAGCAGCCGTCACCCCTCGAAAGGAACACGGTATCGGTACGTTCGGCGACGTGGCCGGATCCCACGGATACTGCGCTGAGCAGAAGGAGCTGGCTTCCGCCGACTGGAATGTTCTGTTTCTCGTTCCCTGATCCGGCCGCTGGCTCACGGGAACGAGAGAAAGCCGAGCTGAACACTTCTGATGCGTTGATCTCTGTACAATTTTCAGGCTTTCGTTAATAGTTTTTTGTTTTGTTTTTTTAAACAACAACAACAGAGAATTCACAAATAAAAATGTGACGTCAATCTTCCTCCTGCCCTGAGCCCAGCCCCCGAGTCTTCTCCACAGAGGCCACCAGACACAGGTGCTAACGCACGTCTGTATTTACTCTCGAAACATCCTGCAAGGGCCTCTACCTACAGAAATTCTTCCCTGTCCCTTGAGCACCTACTTTTCTTCATTTTTATTTTTCTGAAAAGACCTCTGGAGGGTGAAAGGTTAAACAAGAACTATGCAGTCAGACAGGTCTAGGTTCAAATCCCTGCTAGGCCATGATCACCTGGGGGGTCCTTGGGCAAAGGCCTCCGCCCGCTGGGGCCTCACTCTCCTCCCCTGTAACACGGGTGCGGGACAGTAATAGCGCACGCACCTCCTGAGGGCTGTTGTGATAACCTTCATTCCTGGGCTCCAGAACTGGTTGCTCCACCTCGGCCAAGATGCTGGAGGGCCTCTGCCCTTCCCCAGGCTGGGCTGAAGAGAGATAGGACGAGCTAGAGGACGGGGCCCTCCCTTTCTCCACGCTCCTCCATGGCTTCTAGTAGTAGAGTCTCCACCAAGGTCATCTACAACCTTCCTTAATTCAGCAAATATTTATCGAGGGCCTATTACGTGCCGGGCACTGTCCCAGGTGGTCCTCGGACGTGCTCGCTGCAGTCTGGTGGAGGAGGCTCTGGCAGGGGAAGGTGGCAGGGCCGGGGAGGGAGTGGAGGGAGGGGTATGCAGAGTCCAAGGTCTGTCCTCTCGCTGAGTGGTGTGAAGTGTCAGGGCTCAGGCCCCAGCCCCCAGGGCTGAACATAGAGGCGGGGAGGCCCAGGGATGCTAGCAGAGGTGGTTGGGGGAGAGTCTGGAGAGAAGGGAATTTTAAAGAAATATTTGACGTCATCCCCTTGCCGTCTCGTCTTCCAAAACCAGTTTCGTCAACTGGCACCACCCTCCAGCAGCCCCCTTTCCACGGCTCAAGCCCACACCCAGGAGCACTGGGGTCCTTCCTCCTATTCAGCCACCCCCACCCTGTCAGCCCGTGCACAGAGACATCTCCCACCCATCTTCCTCCCCCCACCCTCCTGCGGAAGCCATGGCCTGCAGCTGCCTCCTCTCTTGTCTCCCACTTCCTTTCAGTTCCCTTAGTCAGTTTCCCACACACAGTCAGAGGGAAGTCACTCCTCCGCCTAAAATCCCCTGGTGGCTTCCCGTGGCTTAGAATAAAATCCAAACACCTGGATGGGGGGGCCCTGCCCCTCCCCCACCCCACCTCTCGTGCACCTTGCTGCCCTGCAGTCACACTGACCTTGCTGCCTCTTCACACTGAGCATGTTCCCGCCTCAGGACCTTTGCACCTACTGTTCCCTCTGCCTTCATCTTCCTCCTCACTCTGCAGGGCTAGCTCGTGCTCCTTCAACACTTCTGGGAGGGCTCCCCAAATGTCCCCCCCACGCTGTTCCCCTCACTGGACTGTCAGCTCCCTGACAACAGGGACTTGCTTCTCTGTTTGCTGCTGCTTCCCTAGTGCCTGGAGCAGGGCCCCCCCACGCAGTCGGGGCTCCGCGCCCACGGCCAGCGGCAGACAGGATGGAGCAGCAGTCGCAGGGGCTCATAGCTGGAGCTGCAGACCTTCCCAGGACTGCCCTTTGCTCAGAGGGACCTAGAGGGGAGAGTCAGGGCTGAGGTCCCGCAGAGGCACCCCGGCCTCTCCTTCCCAAGGCAGTGGGCAGGCCAGCCAGAAGCAAGCACCCTGGCCTGGGGCGGCACAGACCCTGATTCAAATCCCGGTGCCTAAGCAGACAACCAAAGATCCCCAAGAGAAATCAAAACTTATCTAGATTATATTTTATGTTTGGCAGTTTGTTGTGTGTCAGTTACAGCTTAAGAAAACGGTTGCACACTCACACACTTCCCTGCTAACTCTGCTGAAAGATGAAATAAAAACCGATAATAGCAAAGTGCTGGCAAAGACGCAGTCCAACCCGAACTCCGTCTTGCGTTGCTGTGGCCTCACACTGCCCGGCCGGGAACGTGCCCCGCAGCGCTCTTCATAAGGACCCCCAAGGGGACACAACCCCAATGGCCACCAACTGACAAAGGGACGCAGGCACTGCGGTCTGTCCCCCCTGGGATGTCCCCAGGGTTGGAAGAAGTTCTCACACGCGCGACCATACAGACGGAGCCCCCAAAACGTGCACCGAGCATAAGAAGCCTGGCACACGAGCACCCGTGGGGATTCGTGTGGTGCACATATGTGATTCCATGTTTGCAGGAAATGTCCCGAAGGGGCCACTCCGTGGAGACAGGAAGCAGGGGCCTGGTTGCCCAGGGGCGAGGGGAAGAGGAAACGGGGCGTGGCCGCTCATGGAAACGGGGTTTCTTTCTCCGGTGATAAAATGATCTGGAATTAGGCGGTGGGGCTGGCTGCACGACTTCGTGGTACGCTACACCCACGGAGTGGTACCCTGGACGTGGATGAACTGTACGGTATGTGAATTAGATCTCAGTCAGGCCGTTAAAGAACACCTGGTGCCCCCCTACTCCCCCATCCCCTCCCCCCCCTCCCCCTGACCTCGCAGCTGTGTGTCCTGGGGAAAGTCCCCGCGCTTTCTGAGCTCAGCGCCGGCCTCACTCACTCCCCAGATTGACCTGCTCTCAGCCAGTGAACAGCCTGCGTGGTAAATATTTACATTCTTGGTGAATAACAGGCCCGTTGGGGTGGGAGAACGGGCCGCCGGTGGACACAGAGGCTGAGATCAGATTAGACCCACCGGCAGTGCCCAGGGTGGACACCGAGCGGCGCGCAGACGTCATCCCGCTGCCCTCAAGAAAGTGATAGCATGGCCGTGATCATCACCTAGGGTGACTTCTTTCGTCCTGCATCATTGCCAAGCTTCCAAAGTGGCTCTTGAGCGTGTGTGTTTCTGTTGCAGAAAAAAAACCGCATGCCTGTCCCAGCACATTCAGAGGCAGGTGAAGAAAGAATTCAAACCTCAGCCACCTCACCACCCAGACAGACTCCCCAGGGCACACGATTCCCTCTCCAGGAGCGCAAAGCTGGTAACATTTTGCGCAAACGGGACCACATGATTTTTTTCAGGCAGCTCTGCTAGCCGCTTCCTTCACCTGGCAGCAGGTGTTGGCACCTTTGAAGTAAACACGTGAACATCTAGTTTATCCGAAAAAAGATTGATTGATTGATTGATTGATTGATTGATTGCTCACTGTGGGGAAGCAACAATAATATGGAAGCAGAAAGGGTAAAAAATATTATAAAAACACAATGCCCTCCTCCTCACCAGTACCTCGACCTACCCCCAGAGCCAGTCACTCTGAACGGCGGTACGTACCTTACTGATGCTTCCCGTTTCTCTTCTCTTCTTCCTGTGGACAGACCGGCCTTGAGTACCAGCCACTCGGTTGCTCATTCATTTAATCATTCGAGAAATATTTGGAGTGCTTGTCATGTGCCAGACGTTTTTCCTCCTGCATTTGTGCACTGCACACACAATACATATTTTAAGGGCCGCACTGACGTTTTTAATAGCCACAGAGCACTCGGAACAGGCGAGGACGCCAGCGGACACGTCCAATCCCCTTGCGCTGGGCACGTAGGTTGTTTATGGCATTCCACTCTTCTGAGAAGTGCTGGGGGGATGTGTTAATGTGCTTGTTATTTTATGATCGGGTCAGAGGTTGAACACGGTTTACTGATGTGTTGAGTGAGACCCAGACAGGGCAGGGACTGGTCCAGGGTCACGGAGTGAGGCTCTTGGACCCACACAGGAGGGACGAGTTTCTCCACAAAAGCCCCTGACCAGCCCTGGACATTTTCCTGGGGGTAAAATGAGATTTCTTGGTGGGACTCCTGCCCCGAGCACCACCCGCCCAGAGTAACGTGTGGAGTTCACTTCTCCCCATTTCTACCTTTTCGGTCCCCCATGAAAGTGTCATTTCAGGTCATAGCACCGGCTAAATGGAATTGGGTTTGGGAGCACTGCCTACCCTCCTCTGAGGCCCTTCCAGCTTGAACCCGCAGGGGGAAGGCGGGCGACAGACATCATGGAGGGTCTTCCAGCTCCCCCGCGCCCCAGTCACCCCGCACCACTCGCGGCTCCAGCGGGCACAGCATACCAGACCCTGGGAGTCCGAGGCCAGCTCAGGCCCCCAGACTTCTGCAAGGGCGAGGAGACACAAGGGCCAGAAACAGTAGGGTTATCCTCTGTGTGACTTGGGTCCAGTTCTCGACCGTTCTGGAGCCTGGAGTTCCCCTATTTGTAAAATGTGCATAATAATAGCCGGTGTTTACTGAGGCTTTGCTCTGTGCCAGGCCCGAGGTCAAGCAATTTGTAAATATTCACCCATTCACCCCATTCACTCTACACGACAACCCTGGAGAGGAGGGGCTATTCTTCCGAGGAAGAAACGGACACCGGACACCGAGAGGTTGAGCCACTTGCTGTAGGTCACACAGCAGGTAGGCAATGGAGGAGACGTGTGAGGCCAAGTGCCTGACTCCAGAGCCCAGCTCTCCACTCCCACTGTGGGACCGCCTCTCCTACTCACATTGCCCAGGGCTGCTGTGAAGATTAAATCAGATTAGTTTAATGATAACCCACAACCTTCGCACCAACTTGAAAATTAAATCAGATTAGATCTGGGCAAAACGGGTACTAATCCCTCAGGCGACGTTTACTGCTCATCTTTTCCTTGTGATTAATATTTGCCCAATGGATGGCGCTTTGCCTAGCTGGTCCCTATTTCCCTCAGTTGCTGAAAAGTCCAGGTAAGGTATCACCCTGGCCCTCTCCCTCACTCGTCACATCCAGGAGTTGCCAAACATCCCAAATATCTCTGACTCCACCCTTTGCTCTGCTCCCAGCCACAGGCTTTGCACTGCCCTCCCCACTCACTACGACCCCAAGCAGCCACCCAGAGGATCTTCCCAAAGGACAAATCCACTCAAGTTCCTCCCCTGCTCAAACCCTCCCTTGGCTCCCCAGGGCTCTTAGGATAAACCCAAAATCCCCCCTTAGGCCTGTATGACTCTGGTTCTAATCCCAGCTGACTTGGCTGGCTCCCATCCATCCTGGCACAGACTCACCCAGTACCTTCCGAGATCAGGGGTCAGGGCGTCTTTTGCCTTTGGCCCTCTCTGTTCCAGGAACAACAGGGGCAAAATTCACCTCCCCCTCCACCTGCTGAGGCCCCTCTCCGGGCTGCTTCCAGCCTCTCCCGCAGGGTTTGACAGGTGAATAATAAAAATCTCTCAGGTGCATTCAACGCCCGAGAACCACTGGCAACAGCCTGAGTTGTAGCCATCTGTGCTGGGTCAAATTGTGTCCCCTCAAAAAGATATGTTCAAGCCCCAACTTCTAAAACTTGTGAATGTGACCTTATTTGGAAATAGGGTCTCTGTCGGGGTTATCAAATGAGGTTAGGGTGGGGCCTAATCCAATCACTGGGGTCCTTGAAGGAAGGAAGACATGGAGAAACAGAAAGCAGAACAAGGCTGTGTGCAGATAGGGGCAGAGACTGAAACAATCCAGCTATGTATCACCCAACTGGGGTCACCCAGAGTGGGTTGAGGCCCAACGGGGGGAGGCAAGTCTTGCCAGGGAGCTCCTGGTCTGGAAGCCCCATGTGGTCTGCAGGGACCCTGCAAGCTAGCCCCACCCCACCTAGGTACCCCCTGGGTCCAGCCCCCACCCCCATATCTCTGCACACCTTCGGCTACCTACCTCAGCGTGTGGGGTCCCCAGAAGACTGCTGAGCGGAGAGAACGGGTCCCTCTCCTGGAGAAGTTCTAGGCAAGCAAGTGCAGTGAAGACATAGGCTTTGTTGTACTTTAGTTTAAGAGTTTTCATTATACGAGCCCTGGCTGGCATAGCTCAGTGGATTGAGCGGGGGCTGTGAACCAAAGCATCGAAGGTTCCATTCCTAGTCAGGGTATGTGCCTGGGTTGCAGGCTACAGCCCCCAGCAACCGCACATTGATGTTTCTCTCTCTCTCTTTCTCCCTCCCTTCCCTTTCTAAAAAAAAATAAAATAAATAAAATATTTTTTAAAAAAAAGAGTTTTCATTATACCCATCCCAAAGGTAGAAAGAACAAAATGACAACAGTAATAAAAGATCCCAGGGGAACCTGTCCGACGTGGCTCAGTTGGTTTGGCGTCGTCCTGCAAAAAGAAAGGTCACCAGTTCGATTCCTGGTCAGGGCACCTGCCTGAGCTGCAGGCGCGGTCCCCGGTCAGGGCACCAATTGATATTTATCTCTTACTTCGAGGAAGGGAGGGAGGGAGGGAGGGAGGGAGGGGGAGGAAGGAAGGAAGGAAGGAAGGAAGGAAGGAAGGAAGGAAGGAAGGAAGGAAGGAAGGAAGGAAGGAAGGAAGGAAAGAGAGAAAGAAAGAAAGAAAGAAAGAAAGAAAGAAAGAAAGAAAGAAAGAAAGAAAGAAAGAAAGAAAGAAAGAAAGAAAGAAGAAAGAAAGAAAACACAGGGAGCCAGAGCCCCAGCAGAGCGGTTGGTGGGAGCATTGTCCTGATCTGCCAAGATGGAGGTTCCGAGCCCCAATCATTTGGGGCACGTACAAGAACCACAGGAAACAACCGATGAAAGCACACATTGTGAGTGGATCAACAAATCGGTGTTTTCCTTTCTGTCTCTCTGAAATCAATCAGTAATTTTAAAAAATAAATGAAAGAACTCAGGGTTCAAATCCCAAATCTATCACTTACTTGCTGTGTGGCCCTCAGCAAGTTACTTAACCTTTCTGTGTCTCGGTTCCCTCTTTCTGGAGTCGGTTGCGAAGGTTTAATAAGTTCATCTAGGTGCGGTGCTCAGCACTGTGCCTGACACCTTGGGAGTCACGCATTCTCCCTCAGTGTGGTGGCCGCGCCGTATTTCCTAGGGCCACCCATGCATGCATTCATCATCCCCTCAGCAAAGTTTTACTGAGTGTGCATCTCTGGTGTTCAAAACGTGAGGCACCAGGGACCCGGCAGTGACTAAAGCAGACAAAATTGCCACCTGCGTGAGGCTGACATTCCGGTGGGAGAGTCTCAACAGAGAAACTGTGAGCAGTGATATAGGTGCTTTGTCGATGGTGGTGCCGAGTGCTATGGGGAGCAACAACAAGAGGGAACTGGAATGCAAAGATTTGGGGGGCGAGGGAGCTGACCAAGTGGCTCTCTGGGGGGCCATCTTCCTGGCAGAACTGTAAGTGCAAAGGCCCTGAGGTGGCGGAAGGGCCCCTGTGGCTGCAGAGAGTGAGGGGTGGGGGAGGGAAAGAGGCGGTGGCGATGGGGCCGGTTCTGCAGGCGCCTGCGGGCCAGGGTGAGGACTACTCTGGCTTTTCCCGCGAGCGAGATTAGAGCCACGAGTGCGTGTTAATATACACGTAATCTAAAAGGGCATTCGCGGCCTCGTACCAGGACAGTGAAGACATCGTCGTGGTAGGCTGTGTGGATCACAATGGAAACTCCCATCTAATCTCTTCACGCTTTTCTAGGAAAATTAAATGAATTCCCAAAACATGTGTGAAGTGGACGATTTGAAAGTTAAAAGGAGCAAGGAGGATCCCAATCCCTGCCTACCAGAGTACCGCCCATCCTGGCTCCAGGGATGCCCGTGAGTAGCTGCCGGGTCACTAATAGGGCCCAGATGTGCCCAGAGGTGGCCCTCGCCCCAGACCTGCCTGCCTGGACATCGCATGGCAATCAGCTTCACAGCCAATTTATTTTCTGAATTCATTTGAAAGAAAAGCCCAGGGGAGGATCTCAGGGCCTCACCAGACCCTGGGGCTCCCTGTCCCATCTCTCCCAACTCCCCCCATCCCCCGCCCCCCTGGCTGAGCTGGGGGACAGCTCTTCTCTACAGTAGAAAGCCAACCAGTAAAAACAGAAGGAATGATGGAACTCGAAAACCCCCATTTGGCAGCCACCATAGTAATAACTGATTTAGGCAAAAATCACCAGTGAGAACTAAACCAACATGGGCGGAAGTTTGAGGAGCAACGGGCTATTCACATAGTCTTGGAATGTCTCCCCACAAGGTACGGATTAAGCACAAAAGGGGGGAAGGGGAACTCTCTCCAGGCGAAACCTGGCAGACACCACCTTCACCCAGGGACCCAAGTCGATGTCAGCAGTTACGGTTCAAACTGACCTTGCGCTGAGACGCGCACCGTTTCCGGGATCCTGCCAAAGGGCATGGCCCACATTTAATCTTGAGGAAGCATCCGGAAAGTCCGATTTGGGGAGCATTCTACAAAATAGCTGGCCCAAATGCCTCAAAAATGTCAAAGTTGCAAAGTTCTGAGAAAAGAGTTGTCCCAGAATAAAAGAGCCAGGACGAGAAAACGCAACCTGTGACCCTCGGTCTCTCCCCACCTGCACCCTCCAGCGGGCTTTGGAGGGCATCGCTGGGACAGCGGGGAGAAGTTGCACGTGACTGTGGGTTAGACCCCCAAGTCGCACCAACGCAAAGCTTCCTGATTTTGATCACTGCGCTATGGTTCGTGAGAGAAAGTCCTTGACCTTGACACATGCATGCTCTCTGATGGTTCTGAGAAAAGGAAAACCTGGGTATGTGTCTGAGGAAGTGCAGACATGATAAAGTGTTAACATACTGAAGAATATGAACGAAAGATTCCAGTTTATCATGCTTTTTTTTTTAACTGCTCTGCCCCACTGACATTTCGAAATCAAAAGCTTTTAAACAGATCTAAGACGCTGTCTCCCTGTTTCTCTCGTCACTGTCCACCCCATTCCATCTCCAGCAACCCCTCCAGAATGCTTTCATTAGATTATTGTAAATCCTTCTGGAGTTTCCGTAGGCGAATACAAATGAGAGTAAATATCGTGTGCATTTCCACCCCTCTTCTTCCCACAAAAGCAGCATGTTCTGCGTGTTACTTTAGTTCACTTTTTCACTGAGCAGTGTGGTCGTCCCATGTCAACTTGGGCTGTTCGGTCCTTGCTCTTTTCAACCCCATCTCCCTCCATCTCCCCCCATCTCACCCCCTTCTAATGATCCAATGACTCACCTGCCAGCACTCAGGTGTGCCCAGCACAGTACTGCTGGCCTACCTGCCACCATGCTTCTTATATCCAGTCTTCCCCAAGAATCCACCATGCCAGGGCCAGGCCAGGGGGCTCCTAGCCCGCTTCTCTCCTCCCCCTGCCCTCTCACTCCATCCTCCACCAGGGGCCAGGGAGTCTGTACAGGAGGGATGCAGGTTGTTGCTCTCCGTACTTCAAAGCCCCAGCGGCTGCCCTCTGGGCTGTACTAGGATCCCAACTGACCACACAGGCTCTGCAGGATCTGGTGGACTCACTCACCCCACCCAGCCTCCCCAGCCCGCAGGCCTCTGGTCTTTCTCGGGGTGGGGGGCAGCTCTTCCCAGCCTCAGCCTCTGCACTTGCAGCACCCTGCCCCGACTGGAACTTTCTCCTCCTTCAGGCTTGCACTGGAATGTCAGCCCTTCCCAGGACTCTGGCTCTCCAGCCCCGAGCCTGCCTTATCGGAGGGGGCCCCACCCATGGCTCTCCAGCACGTGCTTGTTTCAATTCCATCTTGGCACCGTCACCACGTAGGAAAGCGACTTGTTTATTTAATCATTCAGCTTGTTTTCTGTCTCCCAGCTAGAACGTCAGTCAGTTCCGTGAGAGCAGGGATGGTCCATCTGTCCATGGTTGCAACCCCAGGGCCTAGAACAGAACCTGGCACGCACCAAGCTCATCAAAGACAGAGGAAGGCACTGTCATCACCCCATTTTATAGAGGCAGTGACTGGGGGTCCAGGAGAGCCTTTCTCTGGGCACCCTGAGAGTCAGGGGCATGAGCCAGGCATACCTGGCTCACAGAGTAGACCCAGTTTTAAATGCTGGCGGGGGGGGGGGGGGGGGGGGTGTGCGGTTCCACCAGGCCCGTCCCTCTGAATAAAGTCATTTATTCATTCACCATCAACGTCAGCACCTACTGTGGGGTGGCTGTGAATGGCAGCCTGGGGACCTGGGACACAGTAGGCCTTCAGCAAATTGGTGCCGAGCCCCCGCATCCCCCCCCAACTCTCTAACTTTCCCCCAACTCTCTAACTTCCCTTCAGGGAGGCCGGCTACAATTTGGCGATTGTTAGAGAACTTTTTTTTTTTCTTTTGGGAGGAAAGCTGCAAGTCATTAAGGGCTGCTCCCGGCCTGCGGGTCACCATTTCCTGTTTAGAAGAAAGAATCATCTCTCCTTTGGAACACGAAGCTCCCCCACCCCCAGCCTGACTCCGGGCTCTGGGCTCTGGGACGCCTGCACGCCTGCTCAGCTCCCCGCAGGAAACTGGCACCTTCAGCACCTTTTGTGCTCAAAGAGGACACTCATTTTCTCCTGGCCCCAGGAGGGCCCCAGAGGTGAGGTCACCACGCCAGCCCGCCAGCCAGGAGTGAATTATCCTGGCCCAGGACTCAAGCTGACTGTCTTCCCCGTCCTGTCCTGGAGCAGGAAGCTGAATGACCCCTACCCTTTGGCCTGGCTTCTCACCCTCCTGGCTCCAGCCAGACAATTTCCTTGCATCAAAGGCCATTTGGTACCCAGCAGCTAGACGGAGGTGTGGGTCCAACAGGGAGGCTGGAGCGGGATCCAGAGCCCTTGGAAACAGGAAGGACATCCTCTGCCCCCTCCTTGCTCACGGCGTTCTACCACGCTGGCTGGGAGAAGCGGCCGATCCCTCTCCCCAAGTCCTGCAGTGCCAGGCAGAGGCCCCAGGCTGGCCAGTCGATGAGACCCAGGCAGCCAGTTTCGTGGCCTGTGGGCCTGGTCACCCTCAAAAGGGGACAATGACAGAAAGGCCACATGCACAGAGTGCAGGAACCCGCACTCACACCCTCACTGTCCAGCTGGCTACAGGTGTTTCCCAGCCTCCACACCACACAGGACATGGGGCTCAGAGGAAAATCCATTTGCACAAACAAGGTCCCTGACTGGCAAACCCAGGAGTCCAAAGTCACATGATGTTCGAGAGGACGTGATTTAAAGCTGTGTCAGGAACATCCGAGTTCCAAGAAGCCCTGCCCCCTTCTGCCTCCCCCCAAAGGCCCTTTGAAATACCCATTCCCCTAGAAAACCAAGCCTTTCTTATATATAAATTAACCACTTTATTGAATATCAATAAACTGTACATATAACTATACAAAACGTTTCCTTAGTACAAAATGTTGCTTGCAATATAAATACCAGTGTACCTTTAAAAAATGTAAACATCTTCCCCCTGGGCCCACCTGTCGGGGCCCTGAAAATAGTTCTGGGAGACACATTGGTTGGGCCGAAGCACCCTATACTTGGGCCCCCGACAAGTGATGGCAATTACTCACATTCCCTTTTGAGACGCTGTTAAATTGCCCGTGAAACAGGTGCCACCACGACAAACTGGAGGCTGAAATAGCTGCCCAGGCCCCGGGGCACCCTGGGGTCTAGACGGTCCTCAGCCAGTGACCGCCCCCGCAGGCCCCCGCAGGCCCGTGGGTGCCCCTGGGGGCAGGTTATTGCAGTGACTCGCACCTCCTGGAGAGGTGGCCTGAGGGTTTCTGGGGTGGGGAGGATCGGAGTCCCCTGAGTGGGGCGGGAGCCCCCATCAGTCTGTTGGCTTTTGTCCTGTAGCTCAGAGCAGCCATATCCAAACAGTTTGGATACACAAGCCCACACAGAAAGGCCCACTCCAGAATTCAGGCAGCAGTAGCTGCCATAGGGGCTGCCCTCCCAGCAGCCGTGCACAGAACCAGGTGAGGCCCCAGAGTGAACACAACTAGAAGGTGGTCCTCAGCGTCCATGGGGCCAATGCAGCCCACAGCGGGGCTTGGAAGGGAATTCCACAGCGGTGAGAAGGATGAGGGGGTCCTTCCTTCCAGAGCTGGGGGGAGGCTGCTGCATGGGGAGGGTCTGGAGAGGCAGAGGGAGCCTCGGGAAGTCAGCGGGGGCCCCCAGAGCAGCCAGACTCTTGGTGCTTGTGGAGCAGGGACATGCGGGAGAAGGTGCGAGAACAGGTCTTGCACTGGTACTTCTTGACGTCCGAGTGGGTCTGTAGGTGGGCCCGCAGGTTGGAGCGGTCGGCGAAGGCGCGGTTGCAGTGGGAGCAGGAGAAGGGCTTCTCCCCTGGGGACAGGAAGGGAAGCAGGAGGCCGTCAGGAGACTGCAAAGTTAGTTGCTTGGGACGACAGCTGAGGTTTACTGAAATCCCTCAACTCCACCCCCAGGCTGCGTAGCCCTCCTCACCCCCGTGACCCAGGAGCCCCGTGACCCAGAAGAGCCAGGCCGTGCCTAGTGTCCAAAGGCCCGGTTTTTGATTGGGAGCTCGGGCCAATCAAAGAACTTGACACTTCTCCCTCAATCCCCGCCTTGCCTCAGTTTAGAGGCAGTGGGACCGAGGCACTGAGACATTGAGCAAGTGCAGGGCTGCCCAGGAGGAGCCAAACAGCCTGACTGCAGGGGCCTTGATTTCTACCACTGCCCCAGCCGCCTCTCAGTTAAGGAGGCTGTGGTGGGGGCTCCTTATCATCACTCCTGAATTGGTTTCATCTGCAAACGGCCTGAGAGGAGACTTAAAGGCCTGCTCCAGGCTACCCACCCCCCTCCCCAGCAAGCTGGGCCACTGCTCTGAGCCAAATGGAAGCTGATCACACTCAGGCTAATTTCAAGTCTCCTGTCTGCTCCCCAATCAGCCCAAGTCCCACGAGGGCAATGGCCTCCCCTGAACCCATTCCAAGCCTCCAGCCCAGAGGCCTCAAAAACCTTTTCCGTCAGGACTTGTTTAAACCCCTCCCCACCTGTGACCCTCATGCCACCTGCCTGGCCAAGACTTTTTCGTTTGTTTGTTTGTTAGTTCTGGGCCAAGATTGTTTTTCGGAAGTCTGATACCCAGGGCTGGGTACACAGTAAGTGCTCAGTAAGTGCTTATACAATGAATAAGTTTTTTTTAAGGCCTCAGAGAAACCTAACCCATCAATTACCATCAGATTATTGCACTGTTCACCAACTTTTCATAATTTCTGCCCCAACCAAGAGGACATAGTTCACAGGCCTAAAACATTGATGACATGTTTTGTTTTGTTTTTCCTTAGGGGTGCAGCACTTCCCAAATGAAAAATCAGAATAGTAACTCATTTCACAAATACTTATCAAGCTCCCACTATGTGCTTGGCACTCTTTCATAACATGGAATATTCTTTCCCCAAAACACCATTCTCCTACCCTCCCACTGCTAGGCCCCTGGACCCTGGCCGTCTGGTTAAACCCCTCTGCTGGAATTCCAGGCAGCCAGGAATGAATGAATTGCAGGAGCCTGCTGGGTGCCTGGGGCGCTGGCACTGGGAAGGAGACTCTCCCAGTTGGACGCCTGAGGCTGCGTGGAAACACCCATTCCCAGGCTCGGTCTCCTAAGGCAGTCAGGGGGCTTCCTAGCTCAAGGAGTGGGAAAGGGATGTCGTTTGCTCTCTCTCGTTACTGATCACCCTCTGCATACCAGGCCCCAAGTGTCTGATGATTGCGTTCTACGAGGCCCAAGTGAAGTTCTTCCTCATTCACGCACTGCCTCATGAGCAGAGCTGGGGAACAGGGTGGAGGTCTGTACTCCCAGGGGCACAGAGAGCCAGCGCCCTCTGATTGCCTTGGCAAGGGGAAGGAGCCCTGGGCTCCAGCGTTATACGCTGAGACTTAAGAAAGTAGCTTCTCTGTGCCTCAGTTTCCTCATCTGTGAGGTGGGGATGATGGCACCTTGCACTGAAGGATGGAGGTTGGTGGAGTCCCTGCGTTAACACAGGTGAAGAGGCACTGGGCACCAAGGCCCACGCAGCAGCGCTCACTGAATGCCACCTGCATGCTCTGTGTTAGACAGGAGCCTGAACAACGGGGAAGGAGGCCTTGTAGGATGTGATGGGGTGGAGGTTCGTGCGCTAGCAGCAGGCACAGACCTCCACCCCTCACTGAACCCCCACCCCCAGACGCCTTTATGGTGCTCCTGGCGAGTGTGAAATCGGCACCAGGCCGGCAGGGACAAAGGCCGCAGAGGGGGGCACTGTACATGCGATACTCCCGGGATTAAAGGGGCCTGACACGCTGTGGGCCAGCAGCTGCGGCCCGGAACAGGTGCTGGGCACCGCTGCCCTATATGCACCTGCTCTACCCTGCCAGCCCCCACCCACTGGGGCCACCATTAAGGCACACAATGGGTGTCACTGAGGATGGCAATGGCGAATTTCAACAAGCTTTTTGTGTCTGAGCCATGCCTTTACATTAAAATGATGTCCCATGAGAGGAGAGGGAAGGAGGGCCAGGGAGGCACCCCAGGGTTTCAACCCCCGGCCCCAATGGAACCCCCATCAGCTGGGCAGGAACCCAGGACAGCAGAGGCCAGACAGTTGGATTTTTTAAGTGCTAAAATCAGCACCATTTTTGCACCGAGAGAAACAGGTAGCAACAGTCTGCAAGACGGGGAGGATGCCGGGCCACTTTGTGGGAGTATTAGCGACACCAATAATGCCTGCAAAATGCATTACTCACAAACCACCCCCCGACCCTCGTGGCTCAGAGGTCAGCCCCTGGGCCAGGAAATGCCAGAACTCAGTCTCCAACTGGACAGCTTGACCCCAAAGCTGATAATATGACCCTTGAACCTTCTCCCTCAACAGTCACTCTCTAAAAAGCAGCCCCAAGCTCTGGCCGGGTAGTTCAGTTGGTTAGAGCATTGGCCCGACACACCCAAGGTTCTGGTTTCGATCCCAGGTCAGAGCACATGCAAGAGTCAACCAATGAATGCACAGGTACGTGGAGCAACAGATAAAGATTCCTCTCTTTCTCTAAAAAAATAAACAAGATTTTTTAAATAAAAAATAAAAAGCAGGCCCAAACATCAACCCTGACGCTTTGGGATGATGCTCCAACAAACTGAGCTACCCAGTCAGGACCTAGTATTCTGTTTCTAAAATACCAAGACATAATCTGTTTCCTGCCAGCTAAGGTGTTCCCAGGTGTGCAGGACAGGATTTGAGTTTATCTACTTCAGTGTGGGGGTGGGGAGAGCAGACCTAAGAACCATCATGGTAACAACTTAGAGTAGCCGCCCTATAGAACACTACCATACTCTACCTTATATGACTATTCAATCGGGATCCTGAGGTTCAGAGAAGTTAAATCACCTGTTAAAGGTCACACAGTAGGGAAGCAGAACCAATATCAACAACCGTTTTTATGCAGGCTGATCTTGTACCAAACCCAACCCAGTGCTTTCTGTATTCTTTCTTTCATCTAACCCACACAGAACCGTCCCCCGACTGCCAAAGATATCTCATGCTCAATTTACAGATGAGAAAACTGAGGCTCAGAGCGAGGTATCAGCCCAAGGTTTGAGGAAGTTCTCAAAGCAGCATTCAGAGCCAGGTGGGGGGCCTCTAACAACATCCTGCCTGGCTGAGGTGGGGGCAGGCTGGGGGAGTATGGGGCAGGGAGGGCCCCTTCACACCTGGCTCCAACAGCGAGGTGTTGGTTGCACCTTCCCCATATCCAGCGCCGACCCATTTGGCTAGGCAACTGAGATTGCAGAGGTGCTTACATTTCAGAGGGCCAGGCCCCTGAACTCCCAAGCTACAAGTCAGAAGACCCGGTTTCTACCATCTGAAAGTGACAGTAAGCCCAGGCTCACAAGAGCTGGTGAAGAAGGCAGTGGGGACCGTGAGAAGGCAGCCAGTGTGCGGGGACACTCACCGGTGTGGGTCCGGACATGGCCTTGGAGCAGCCAGGGCCTGGAGAAGGCCTTCCCGCAGGTGCCGCAAACACAGGGCAGCGTGTGGCTCCGGATGTGCATCTTGAGCGCGCCCAGGCTGATGTATTCCTTGTTGCAGTATTTGCAGTTGAAGGCCTTTCGGGACTGGGGGTCCTTGGCCCCTGAGAGCCCAGACAGCTGCTTGGGCAATGGGCCCAAGCCTGGGAAGGCAGCATAACCTTCGGCCTCCAGGGAAGAGGCTGAGGTGGAAGAGAAGGAGGAAGGCGCTGGTGAGGGTGGGCTGGGGGGCTGGGAGCCTTTTCCACTGTCCTCGTCTGACAGGGAGGTCAGCTCTACGGCCTTGGGGATCTCCTGGGGCAGAAGGGAGGCCCAGCCAACTGGCTGGGCCTGGGGTGCCAGAAGAGAGTCCCAGATGAGTGTGGGCAGCGAGGCCGTGGGGTTGAGGACCTCAGGAGGCGGGATGGCCGCCAGCAGGTGGGCCTGGTCGTAGGGCTGCTGGAAGGTAAACTCTGAGAAGAGACAGAGAGAAAGGCAAGGTCAGGTGTTAGATCAGTCGGTCAACAAATGCTAGCCTGGTGGGGGCCGGGGGCTGAATGCGGCGGACGCTTGACTCTTATTCGATAAATCAAAGCCTCGGACAGATAGGTTCCTGCCCTTGCCGAGCCACCTCCTCACCCAGGTCCTGGTTCTTCCACCTCAGCCTCCAGAACTCACAGAGAGCATTCCCTCTTTCCAGCCCCAACTCAAGGGGGTCACTCCTCGGAATTCCCCAAGTCCCCAGCCTAAGACAAGACCCCGGCCCCCAATCACCTCAGGTCTGAGGCACCACCCCTGTCCCATGCCGCCCCTCATACACGCCTCTTCTCCCACCCCCACCCCGGAATCCTCGGGACTCCGGACTCCTCCCAGCGCCTGACCGGTGACTCTCCCAAAGAAGCGCCCCGCTCTCACTTCTCACTCGCAGGGTTCTCCCGCCTCTGGGCGGCTGAGAACTGCCCTCAAACCAAGACCGTCGCCCTCTAAAAAGCCCTCCCCCAACCCCCGATCCACCTGCCGCGGGTTCCTCTACCCCTCCTCCCATTTCCCCGTGCCGAGGCCTTTGACTCCCTTTCGGCCCCTTGTCCTTCTCCCCATGTTCGCTCCCCTAAAGGATCCCCTTCGCCTGTCTTCCCCAAATCCCCACCCCGGGGGCCACGTCTACTCACCTGGAGAAGAGTCGTGCAGTTCGCTGTAGTTGGGCCTCCGGCGGGAGCAGGCAGACTTCCTGACGAGAAAAGAGCGCGGCATGGTGGCCGAAGCAAGCCGGGGTCGCCGAGCCGTGCTGGCGTCGTAAGAACCCTCTCCGGCGAGGCCGAGGCGCAGCGATTTGAGCGGAGTGGAGCCGCCAACTCCTTAAGTACGCCAGCCATAGAGGGCGTGGCCTTTGTCACCTCTGCACCAATCAGCGAGCGCCTTCCAGGAGGGCACGCCCCAAGCAGGTGCGCGAGGGGCTGGCGGGGCTGGCGCCGCGTGGCGCTGGGAGCCGGGTGGGGGCTGCTCCAACGTCCGGCTGTGGGCGCTGTGCTGACCGCTCCGCGGCGAGCTGCTGGGGAGGGGAGGGGTGGGGCGGGGCGCCGGACGTCGGGAACCCCAGGCAAGGCGGGACCCCCTTAGGGACCCCACGCACCCGCCAGCTCAGCGCCGCACGGTCGCTGCCTCTGGCGCCCCCTGGTGTCGCGCGCACTAGGGTCTGGGCACCTGACATTCCGAAACCGCCTCCGCCTCAGGCTTTGGGAGGGGGCGGAATTTTCCTTGGCCCGGCTGGCGCTCGCAAAGAGCGTGGGATAGACGAGGAACAAACACTGTACCGGGGAGGATGCGAGGAGATGGGCATCTTCACGTGGCTGCTCCAGAGTGACATACCACAGCTTTCTTGCAAAGCTAGCAAAATGTATTCGTTCCTTCACTTAGCAAGTGTTTACTGAGCGCCCACCGTGGGCCAGGCACTGGTCTCAGAGCTGTGGACGCAGCCCTGAACAAAACACTCGAGGTCTCTACCGAAGGCTAGCTAGCTCACCGTCCGGTAGGGGAGACAGACGAAGTAAACAGACAATTACAATGCAAACGAAAGTGCGCTTTGATGGGGGATAGGGGGAAGCCACAGGGCGCTGTGACAGTCAAAAAGAGGCAGGTCACCTGACAGAGGGGCAGGGCAACTTCTCAGAAAAAAATGCAGAAATACTGAAGGGATAGGCCCGAGGTAAGAATCAGTAACTACTGCAGAGCCATTGATAGCGGTTCCCAGGGGTGGGGGTGGGGGTGGGGTAGGCAGGCCGGGAGGGTCAGATCTGCTGGGCCTCCAGGCTCTAGAGGAGTTTGGACTTTGCCCGAAGGACACTGGGGAGCCAAGGAAGGATTTTCAGCTGTGGAGGACCTGTTGGAGTTTCATTGAGAAATATCACTCTGGGCAGGTGGGAGAAAGTAGTAGGGAAGTGTGGTGCCCAGGGGGGTCTTCTCACCTGTCTGGGGATCATCAATCCTGGTCTAAAGGACCTAACACTGGGCTCCACGGGGAGGGGGGTGCTGGAACTGACTGATCCAATGGGGGGTGGGCCCAGGGAAGGGACAGTGGACCCTCACCCCTAGCTCTTCTGTGAGCCCGCTGACTCCAGATGGGGCCATGCCAGGCCTGGGGTAAGGGTTGGGGTCTAACTTGGTTCCACCTGTGAATCAAGGACCAAGGAAACCTGTAAGTCCCTCCACTCACCACCTAGAATGAAGGCAGGGACCATTGTCTGGGTCGGTAGATGCTGGGGATAAAACAGCTGTGAACAAAATGAGCATCCTTACCCTGGTTGTAGTGGGCGAGTCCAGGGCAGGGTGAGGGAGACAGGCCACACGCTGGCATTACAAAGAGCACACTTCTCTCCTATGTCTATGCATTTGCAATCACGATTCTCCCTCCTTGTGCAAGCCAGAGTTAGTAAGGCCAAGTCCCTCTGCTCAGACCCTCCCATGCTCCTGTCTCACCCTGAGTAGAAGCCCCAGTCCTCACCACAGCCCTCCACCCAGATCTCACCTTTGCTGACCTTGTCTGGAGCCCCTCCCTCCCTCCCTCCCCTCCCCATGCAGAGAGATTCCCCCGCCCACTTCTTTCTGTTCCTCACATCCCAGCCCTAGGCCAGCACAGGGCCTTGGCACCTGCTCTGCTCCCTGCTCCCTGCATCTCTCTTCACCTGGCTGGCTCCCTTGCAGGCTCCGTTTCAGCATTAATGCCACCAACTGCTCAGCCTCATTAGGAAGGAGAGGAATGCAAATGAAAACCACAGTGAGATACGATTTCACAGCCATCAAAGGGCAGAAAGTTAAAATTTGATCAACATCAAGTGATGAGGATGCAAGGACAGCAGGACCTTTGTCACATGCTGGGGAGAGTGTCAACGGGCAGGGCCACTTTGGAAAACTCTGGCGTGAGCTAGGGACAGGTGACTTCCCAGAATTCTCCCAAGCCAACTATATCCCTGGGCCCCACCCTCACAGACATCCTGCTTTAATCCATCTGATAGGGAGGGGGCCTCTGGTATTTGAGTTTTCAAAAGCTCCCCAGGGGATTCTAATAAACAGCTGAAGTTGAGAACTGATGCCCAACCCTCAACCCAGAAAAGACCAGAGACACTCCTTGCACCCTTGTTCCTAACAGCAAAAAACTGGAAACAACCTGAATGTCTGTCAACAGTAGAATGGGTTAATAAATCACGATACAACCCAATAATGGAATGCTACATAGCAATAACAATGACCTACCTGCCCTGGCTGGGCAGCTCAGCTGGTTAGAGCATTGTCCTGACATGTCAAGGTTTTGTGGTTTTGTGTTCAATCCCCAGTCAGGACACATACGAGGGTCGACCAGTGAATGCATGAATAGTTGGACCAACATGTTGACGTTTCTCTCTCTCTGGCTTTTCTAAACTCAATAAATTGGAAAATAAATCCTATCACCCCATGTAGCAACAGGGATAAATCTCAAAAGTGTAATTTTACAAACAAGTATTGGGGAGGATGTGGAGGAAAGGGCCTCCTGATGCGTGGCTGGTGGGGTTGAAAATTGGTGCAGCTACTGTGGAAAACAGTAGAGAGGTTCCTCAAAGAAATCTTTAAAAATTTAAAAATAGAACCACCACATGACTCAGCAATTCCATTTCTTGTATGTATCTGAAGAAACTGAAAACACTAGTTTGAAAAGATATATGACCCCTTCTGCTCACTGCAGCATTATTTACAATAGCCAAGATACAGAAGTGACCCAGGTGTCCGTGGACAGACGAATGGATAAAGCAGATGTGGTACATATACACAGTGGAATATTACTCAGCCATAAAAAAGAATGAAATCTTGCCATTTGCAGCATGGATGGACCTAGAGGGTATTATGCTAAGTGAAGTAAGTCAGAGAGAAAAAGACAAATACCATATGATTTCACTTATGAAATCTAAAAAATGAAATAAATGAACAAAACAGAAACTCATAAATAACAAATAATTGATGGTTGCAGATGAAAGGGGTGGGGGGTGGCAAAAAAGGTGAAAGGAATTAAGAAGTACAAATAGCCAGTTATAAAAATGGTCACGGGGATTTACATCATAGGGAACATGGTCGATAAAAAATATAGTTCAGAATAGGGAATATCATCAATAATATCGTAACAGCTTTGTACAAACTCAGATGGGTACTGGAGTTATTGGGATGATCACTTTGCAAAGTATATAAATGTCTAAACACTACGTTTTACACCTGAAACTAACATAATATTGTATATGTGTGTTGACTATAATAGAAAAATACATTTAAAAAAAGAAAAAAGAGCCCTGACTGGTGTGGCTCAGTGGATTGAGTGCAGGACTGAGAATCAAAGGGTCACTGGTTCGATTCCCAGTCAGGGCACACGCCTGAGTTGCAGGCCAGGTCCCTGTTGGGGGGCACTCGAGAGGCAACCACACATTGATGTTTCTCTCCCTCTCTTCCTCCCTCCCTTCCCCTCTGTCTAAAAATAAATAAAATCTTAAAAAAAATAAAGCATTGAGGAATGAAGGAATAGAAGGGAAACCCATCACGTTGTATACTTTAAATGTTATAATTTTATTTGTGAATTATGCCTCAATAAAGCTAAAAGAAAAAACTATAATTTTAAGCAAAAAAAAAACAAAACAGTTGAGTCATAGGCGTACAGTCTGTTGGATTCACATAAGGTTCAAAAGCAGGCAAACGAAACTCTATATTGTATGAGAATGTACATGGATCCGGTACAATTACCAAGAAAAGTCAGGAAATGTTTAATACAAAATTCTAGAGATTGGTTAATTGGGGGAAGAGGGGCTTCTGGATTCTTGGTCATGTTCTGTTTCTTAAGAGCAAAAAGATCTTTATTATTAGCCTTTAAACTGAACGTAGGCAATTGAATACTTCTGATATAAATGATATATTAAACAAAATACAAAATTTAAGTCACTTCCTTGATGGAACCTGTGCTGGTCACCCATCCTAGCCAAAGTAGAACCCCACCGCCCCCAACAGCACTTTTAAAAATCCCATTACCCTCTCCAGTTCCTTCAAAGAACTTAGCAGAGGCTCAATCCAGTGCTTAGTGAACGGTTGATTGCTGACCCTACCTCCTCCTGGCACCCGAAGTGAGTTACCGGCCTCTCGGGGCCTCAGTTTCCTCAACTGGAACAGGTGGGTGGCTCCCATTTCCTGGAGATGCCAGGATGTGTGAAGAGCCCAGCGGCCCCTCGAGCTCAGAAACACCATTGCCGGCCGACCTTTCCATTTTCCTTAGGCACCTGAGCCCTGGAGGGGGTGTAAGGTGGTGGGGAGAGGCTTTCTTGGATCTGCCCTGTCCTCTCCCTTCTGATTCAATGACCCCGCTGTCCCTTCTCCTGACCAGTTCCCACCTCCTCCCTCCCTCACGTTGGCGAGGGAGAATTGGAGGTGGAAGGCGGCTTTGGGCGAGGCCCCGGGACCGCAGGGGAAGGCGAGGCCACACAGTGGTATCAGATCCTCCCGGAAAAGGGCGGGTTCCGCCGCTGGGCCGCTGTGGACCCGCCAGCCTCGAACCTACCTCCCCAGCGCCCTCTGCCGGCCGGGGCGCTCCCTGCGACCGTCTCGGGCCTGTCGCGCGGGGCCGCTCAGTCTTCAACAGGGGTACAGCTGCCTTGGGGGGCAGTTTGGTAATATCTATTATGACCAGGAAAGGCCTCTGGGAGGAAGATACATTTAATCACAGCCCTGCATCTTCCACAGGTGTCCATTCCCCAAAAGTGAAAACAGTAACTTAAAAAAAAAATGAGATTTACCACCAACCAACCAAAAAAGAAAGTCTCCCTCCATCCCAGATCTCTAGGTTCCTTCCTGAAGGCAACTATTTTTACCCCTGTGCTGTATGACCTTTCAGAGATGGTCTTTATGGAAACAAGGAGATACATAGTACCTGTATTTAGTAGGCAAATCCCTTCCCTACATAACACATACGGGACCCTTCACCTAGCCTATACCTTGCTTTTTCCTCTCAAGTAACAATATTCAGTGTCTCGAAAATCGTGCCTTGTCAGTACACACCCGGCTATCTTTTTCAAGACTGCAGACTTTCATTGTACGGGTTACACCATAGTCACACAATTTACCTAACAAGATGATGGGCATTTAGGGTAGATCGTAATTTTTTTGCTGCTATAAACAAGGTGGCAATTTCAAGGAAATATCTTGTACATATCACATATCTTTGTACTCCAGCTCAAAGGTACGTTACATGAAACGCTGACAGATTTGTCCAAATGTCCTTCCAAAAGGTGAAGCTAAATTACACTTCATCAGCTGGGAGGTGAGGGACCCTTTAAGAAACCTGGCGGGGGTAGGGTATTGTCCGTTTTATCTTTGCCTATCTGAGAGGGAAAGTGAGGTCTCCGGGTTACAATTTGCATTTCAGTTGAGTGGGGTGGAGCGTTTTGTTGGTTTGTTCTTTTTGGAAGGTACTCCAAAGCTATTTCTGTTTCTCCACATTCTAAACTACCCTTTGGTATGCCAAGTTGATGAAATTCTTAATTGCTAGGAGCTCTTTGCCTGTTCAGCTAACCCGCCCCAGTGATCAGATTATGAGTCCCCAAGTGAGTGGATCAGAACCAGAGTGTGAATCCCGACTGGGGAGAATGCAGTGTTTATGGAAAGTTCGAGGAATGAGTCAATGTTCAACCTCCACCTTTATCCTTGATTTAAAACACAAAAACCTTTTGAGTGTCTCACACTTGCCTGAAAACAAAGAGTGATTCAGCCTTGGGCCTGACCCCACAGGCCCCCTGTGAAAGCAATCAGTCACCATCCCCGGAGACAAACGTTATCAGGGGAACTTTCTGGGTCCTGGTCTGTTGGGTGTGGTCCAGAGCTGGGGGCTCCAACAAAATGGGTACAAGCCCTTTCATTCACATTTGCTGAGCACCTGCGTTGTACCAGGTTCTTGCCCTCGAGAAAAGAACCACACGGGGACCAGTTAATACATTATGGTGCATATTGCCCACCTGTCCCAAAGGAGAAGGCTTTATATATATGCAATGGCTGTGGAATCTCGTCAAGGCATCAAGTGGTGAAGAGCAGGGTGCAAAACAGCAAGTGCAATGCAATCCCGTTTGCATGGGAAGAGGGAGGATATGTGGATACTTCTTAGAGACATACACCTCCTCAGGAGGGAGACCTGAAAACTAGTTGTCTGAGGAGGGGATCTGGTGGGGGGGGGCAGGGGGGGGGAGTTTTACGACGTGCCCTTTCCCATGTCTTACATTTTTTAAATTATTATTTGCAACTATTAACCTCATTCATAGCGCAGCAAAGTTGTCCATCAGAGAGGACCTTTTAAATAAAAGTGTACAGTCCAATCAGTGGGATATTTTGCAGCCGTTAAAATGTCGAAGCCTGTCTGTGGTTCCCGCCTCTCACAGGAAAAGCCAGTCTTCAGTGACGCCACAAGGCACCACTGAAGGCACCACCTAGCCTACACCTTGCTTTTTCCTCTCAAGTAACAATATTCAGTGTCTTGAAAAATCGGGCCTTGTCAGTACACACTGCAGGATTTGGCCCCTCGTGGCCCCTCTGAGGTCACCCAGCCCCCAAGGCTCCAGCTGCAATAGACCCCACCCCACCTGCTCCAGCCTCGGCGACTTTGCATCTGTGTTTCCTTTCCTGAGTGCTCTTGCCCCTGCTGGTTCCACAGCCCACTCCCCACCCCTCCTCCGTTTACTTTTCTCCCCAGCACACACCACAGTTTGACACAGTGTACGTTTTACTTACTTTGCTGATTGCCCTTTGGAACAGAGTTCAGCAAACTACAGCCCGCACCCCCCACCGCCAAATCTGCCCCAGGGTTTTTCATGTGGCTCTTGGGCCAAGAATGGCTTTTACAGATTAATATTTGCAGTCGATTTGAGGTTAGGGCACACTAATTTGGAAACCCAATTATAGCAAAATGTTCATCTTCAAAAGAGAATCCCATTCTCATTCATAGACCTGTATTACAAAAAAAATTATATTTAAATACTGTTTTATTTTGAATTTTGTCAATACAGAAAAATGTGAAGATTTGTTTTATATAAATACCCACTGAGGCCCACAAAACCGAAATATCCAGTCTCTGCTCTAGATAGTCCCACCTGGGTAGGAACTGTCCATCTTGTTCAATGCTGTGACCCAGGCACCCAGAACAGGGCCTGGTGTATAGTAGGTGCTCAATAAAATTAGCTGCATGGATGATCAAACCAATGAACTTTTTAAGTGAAAAAAAAAAATCAAGTGAGCAGATTACTTAATAGGCTGCCTTTTGTGTGGAAGCAAATAAATAATATCCACCGCAAAGGCCCAGACTGTCTGTGAAAGGAGACCGAAGAATGTGGTTCCTTCTGAGGAAATGGCAGACAGAAGAGGGAAGGAAACCGCTTTTTCTCCAAACCTTTTTTGAAGGGTATGAATTTTTTATTTCAGATACCTGTGTCACCATTTCAGGTGAAATACTTTTTCATGAAAAAGCCTGCCACAACACCGAGGCAGAGATGCATGGCCTCTGAGACTCGGTTTGCTCATCCAGCCAGTGGGGTAATAAGGTGGGTGACCAACTGTCCTGGTCTGAGGGAGTTTGGGGACCATCCTGGGCAACCAGAACGAGGTGGTTAAAATGACGGCGTCCAGGGCCAACAAGTGGATGTGTGTGGGCTGTGAAGGGGGTGGACCTAAAACCAGCTTTCTGCACCTGTTGGTGTGGCATCACTCTAAGGGGGGCCACCCCGGCACTCCAGGGCTGAGACCGGTTGTTGGGATCCCCCAAAGGTGCGGAGTGCCTCTTCCCCAACGGAATGAATCTCTTGGCATCGGCCACCAGGGACTCACCACACTATCTCTCGGACTATCTCGCACACTAATTGGGGCTTGGCAGCCTCACCCTAGACGGGACTGATAGCTCCCTGCTATCTCTGCCTTCCTGGCAGAATGCTGAACCCATGTCCAGGAAAAGCCCCCAGAGCCTCTGCTGTCCCACACCCACCTGTGATGCCTCTAGACCTCTTGAGTCCCACCAGGTGTCGTCGGAGACAAGGGCAAGTGTCAGCCAACTGTTTCCTTAGGTCAAAATTAGCTGTTTTGAGCACAAAATAAAATCCTGGGGTTTATCGCCCCCACTCTCATCCTTGCTCCTCAGATCCTGCCTCACGGGCCTTTCTGCCTCCATACACTGCCTTTGTCCTCACTGTTCCTTCTGTCCCAAACACCCTTCCCCTCCCAAGGTGTTCCCAGAGCTTGTCTCACCTACAGATTGCTACTCTGATCTCCCTTTCCCACCTCGGTCCCATTGGCCCCTTTGAGCAAGCCCTGCGTGGCAGGCCAGATTATCAGCCCCATTATACAGATGAGACCGAGGCCTAGAGAGCTGCGGCACTAGTGTGCTTAAGTCACAGCGAACAAGTGGTGGAGTTCACTGGCCTAGGGGCCGGGCCACTGTGCTAGATCAGACAGCCCCCACTCCCACGGAGCTCACAGGTGAGGGACCCAGTGAGTCAGGGAAGTCAGCTCCATACTGACCCCAGGCTGAGGATGGCCCGGGGAGAGGAGGAAACAGTGAGAGGGCGTTCCGGGCAGCAGTGACCAGTGACCTCCACAGAGAACAAGCCCAGGGGGTAGATGAGTGTTCCAGGACACACGAGTCCTTCAGGAAGACAGAGGCTCTAGCACCGACACAGTCCCAAGCCCCTTAGGAGTTTTAGGGACTGCCCCATGTTTTAAGATCAGAAATGTTCAAATGGAGTTTAAAAATGTATGGTCTCTTTAGTATTTTTATTTATTACATGAACACTTTTAAGACACGTGCCAGATAAAATACAGATGCCCAATTCAATCAGAATTTCAGATAAACAACAATAAACTTTCAGTATAACTAGACTGCATGGGACAGACTTGTTCTTTCTCAGAAATTCAAGTTTAACTGAGCCTCCTGTATTTTTATTTCTGAGTCTGGCAGCACCCCCTCGGGGACTGGCTCCTCCCAGCACTTCCAGCACCATCTCCCACCAGGGGGTCATCAGGTTGCTCCTCATCTTTTGCTTTTCAGGAACAATAGTTCCATGAAACCCTTGCACAAAGGACTCTGACCTCGTCTGCAATTGTATCTGGAGGGTGTGTGCCTGAGGTCGCTTAGTCACATCTCCGCCTGGATGTTTGTGGCCCTGCCTCGGACAGGTTGCCTGGGTCGCTCTGAAGAGCAGCGGCCCACCCTGGTCTCTCCCAGACTCCCCCTCTGCGCTCCACCGTGCTCTCTCCCCTCCTCTCTCTCCCCTTCTCTCTCTTTTCTCTGCCTCCCCTGACTCTGCCTGCCTGGGTCTGTTTCTCCCTGTTTCTGCCTCTCAAACTCTTCATTTGACCCAGCAGCTCTGCAAAAATATGCAGATAAGTGGGCAAAGATACACTTCTAAGGATGCTGTAGCAGTCAAACTTTAACCACCTAAACGCCCACTGATAAATCACGTACGGTCCACCCTCACCTGAAGCATCATGCAGCCATTAACAGTAACACCACATTGACTTGCAAGAGGTTGATGGACAGATCGCAGAGTGAAAAAGACAGGTCACAGACAGGAAATGAAGCACGTGGCCACTTTAAGTTTCAACCACAAATGTGGTGACCCAGGACCCGAAAGGGTTCCACTATGACGAAGTGGCCATGGGGTTGTCTAGGGGTGGGATGACGAGCAGTGGTGTCGTTTCTTCTTTATATTCTTCTGCCCTACCTGTTTTATTTTTTCCTTTTCTTTTCAGATTTTATTTCTTTTTAGAGACGGGAAGGGAGGGAGAAAGAGGAGTGGGGGAACAATGACATGGGAAACATCGATGGGTTGCCTCTCGGATGCACCCCGACTGGAGCCCGAACCCACATCCTAGGCATGTGCCCTGACTGGGAATCGAACCCGAGACCTTTTGGGACAACGTTCCAACCCAGCCACATTGGCCAGGGCCTCTAGATGGATTTTACAATCAGGAAAGGCATCAATCACTGAAGTCTTGCAACCTTAAGGCCCGAGCTTGTCCACCTGATTCTAAACAACCAAGCTGCTGCCCTACCCCAGCTACAGTAGATTCATTACAACACACCTCACATTGCTTCCTGAGCTAGCCTAAGGATGCAGTTTACCTGAGGCTCTCTTAAAAGATACAGATTCCCAGGCCCCACCTACAGCTACCGACCAGAATTTCCGAGGGGCCTGAGGATGTATTTTGTAACAAGTTCCTCCCAGGTAGTTCCTGCCTTCAGGTAGAGTTTGGGAAACACTCCATCTAACAGTGTTGTTGAGTCATCAAACAGCTGCTAGCTGTTTGGGCGGGGCGGGCGGGGGGCACTGGGTGGTCTCAGGAATGGATGAGAAAAAAGTGGTGCCATCAGTAGCTCATACTGATTAAGCACATGTTTCGTGCTAGGCCCTGTTCTAACGCTTTATGCAGATTATTTCACTAGATTCCCACAACCCTATGAGGAAGACATTTTTATTAACTCCATTTCACCAATGAGGAAACTGAGGCACATAGATACAAGTAACTTGTCCAAGGTCACACAGCTAGCAGTGTGAATGCTGGGGATAGGGGACTGCGCGGTGTGCCTGACAACATCAGTTTGGAGGACACCTCTGCTTTGTAACGTTTGGGCAGATCACTCTCCTGCCAGCCGCCACTCCCTCATCTGCATAATGGGAGTGATGCAGGTGCGCCCCCTGCAGGACTGGGGAAGAGGATGCAGGAGACAGACTTTTCCTCAGCACCTGGCTTTGGTCGCCTTTCCCAGAGTTAAAGGAGCAGGGATTACATCAAATTTATTTGAGGGTAGGCACTGTGCCAGAACGAGGGATTACAGAGATTAGCATCGGCCTGGTTTGCGTGGCTGAGGGTTGAGCATCGTCCTTCGAACTGAAAGGTTGCTGGTTGGATTCCCACTCGGGGCACATGCCTGGGTTGTGGGCCTGGTCCCTTTGGGAGCCTCCAAGAGGCAACTGGTAGATGTTTCCCTTATACATTGATGTTCCTCTCCCTGCCTCCCCATCTCCCTAAAAATCAATTTTAGCCCTGGCTGGTGTGGCTCAGTGGATTGAACGCTGGCCTGCAAACCAAGGGGTCGCTGGTTTAATTCCTGGTCGGGGCACATGCCTGGGTTGCAGGCCAGGTCCCCAGTGAGGGGTGCATGAGAGGCAACCACACATTGTTGTTTCTCTCCCTCTCTTTCTCCCTCCATTCCCCTCTAAAAATAAATTTAAAAAAATCAATTAAAAAAAATTAGCATCATTGTCATGAATTCTGTACACATAACGCCCAGCAAGGCCCCATATGGGACATTCAGCTGACACTGTGGAAAGCCAGGGCATAACTAGAACGAAGTCAGAACATCCTGGGATCACGTCTAGGGCCTGGGCAGGTAAGGCGTCCACCTGATGGCAGCCATCTTGTCAGCCCACCAATGTGAGTCTCGCCCCCTCTGCTTTAGGTGTGAGGACTCACCTGCCTGCAGGGAGGGGCAGTGGGGCCAGCCTGAGCCTCAGGGAGACACTGCTGCCCCCCCGCTTCAGGCTCTCCTTACCACTGCACTGGTCCATAATTCTAGGCAGGAAGTGCGGCAGCAGAAAGAAGTACCATCGAAAAAGGGTCCTATTTTAGTTCCGTTCCAATTCTAAGAACATTTAGTGAGTCTACTCGGGACCGAGTGTGGAGTGGAAACAGGCACCGCAGCTTACCAGTTGGATAAATTATGAAATTTATTTATATTTCGCCTTTTAAAAGCCAGAACATAACAAATTTCACTTTCTGGAAAGTCATCTTATTAGAAATACATGAAGTGCACTTAATACAAGGAACTCAGTTTCCTGGCACCACCAGTGAGACAGACACACGCTTTCAAGTTCCCGTAAATGAAGGTTCTGCTCAAGTCTCCTCTGAACTTAGACCAAGATGATCCCAATTCAGGAAGGTCAGAGTGAATGCCTCAAAAATGACAGTGAAGGAGCTGACCTTAGCATCTGGGCCCTCCCAAGAAAGAGCAATCAGAAAAAATTACTTTGTCTCAATGGGACCCCATCTCTGCTGGTCACTAGGCACCCGCAGTTCATATTGGCAGGCAGGGAGAGGCCCACGGCAGCAGCGCGAAGGCCCAAAGCACTGGCCAGAAAAAACTTCCCTATCAGACTGGAGAGGCTGGATATGCAAAAGCAAACCTAAATCCAGATGCCCCTGGGGCAACCAGAGAGGTTCTGCACCTGCGGATCTGACGGCCAGCCCAGCCTGGTGTTCATTCCTGTCGTGAGACAGGGTGAACTTCAAGCTTCTTGAGCTGCTGCCAAAGGAAGTTTCTAGGAGATAGTTCCCATTAACAGCTGCTCGCAGGAGAGGCTGTGCCTCCGACAGCATCCTGCCGACTCCCTACAGCCTCTCTGTGGGAAAAGCAGTGCTCGGTGTGATCTAAGGTGACAAATATGAGACAGAAGAACTGGCATCCTCTCGGAACCCGAACCTCCTCCCCCTTATTCACGTGAAGACTCCTTTCTGTGCCTTGAGGACAAGAATGTGAGCAGGCTCCCAGATAGAAAAGTAAACATGACCCAGTCATTTGAAAATACTTCATTAGTTTGAAAAATCACGAGGAAAAGGCTATGGTCTTTCTGTCTCTCTTAGCTGACCCTCTTTCCCTCTTGTGGAGAAATGGAGTTTAACCTAAGTTTCTAACCTAGACACACTTATTTCTACTAAGAACACGTAGCTACGCCTCACCCTAAAAAGGCACAATGCAGGCATTTAAGACCGAACCAGTCCAACCTGAGGGTGTGTAGGAGTGGCAGGAAAGTGTCACCAATCAAAACTTCCAGATCAGACCACTCAAACCCAGAGCATTCACCCCAGTGGGACTTTTGAAAGGTAGGCTGGGAAGTAACTCCAGCTTCTGGCAGCTGCTGCCAAGGACCAACTAATAGGAACTTCCTCAGTGCAGAAGGGGCTCCGCCACTGGTCGGATGTGCTGCTGCCAGAGCCCACACACCTCAGGGCCCAGGAAGCGAGACACTTGTCTCATTTGTGCTACTCATGACCCACAAAAGGTCCTGGCTGGCTCGGAGGACCTGAGAGGTGAACACTGGATTAGAGGAATGAGTGTGAAACAGGGACAGGAAGGGAAGCAGGGCTCTCTTCCGGAAGAGGAAGCAGGAGCGCCGGAAGTAGCTGAGGAGCAGTAAAAGACACATGGGAAACAGGGCTGACAGCAGGGGGAGAGCCCGAAGGAAAGGAGGACTCTGAACTGGAAACCTGCTTCCCTGTTAGAAGTGGCCCTGTCCTGATGCCAGGGCCACTTCCAGGTCTGCTGTATATTTAAAGGTTCACACATAACACATAATGGAAGCTCTGGGACGCGAGACGGACAGCAGAGGCTCTGCTCACTGGTCGATGATGGAGCGCTGCAACACCTGGTTTATCATGTCCTCTTCATCGACGTCGTAATCCTAGGGCGAAGCACAGACACAGCCTCAGCCCGCTGGCAGCGGCAAAAAATTTACTTTCTGTAGGAGCAGGACAGCCGAGCACGGGGCCCCAGAACTCAGGGCAGACTGCCTGACCCCTCAGGGCCTCTGCTGCCTCGCCGCAACGGTGCAAACCAGGACGGCTCCCTCAGACGGGGCTCTGAGGACCAGCGGGCACCTAGGTGGACCTGGCGCAGACCACATGCTCCAACGTGGAGTGCGCTGCAGTGAGACCAGCCTTTTTGATCCAGTGAGGCTGGGTTTTCTACCCGATCATTATACTCATCTTTACGGCATTAACAAAGACAACAGTTATTTTCAAGTCTGAACTTCAGATACTGTGTCACGAATAAATACTGTCTGTGACAACTGAGGAAGAGCCGTGCCTTCCTTCTAGGTCCTGCAACACAGCCACTCAAACTGGATACTTTCAAGTTCCAACCTGACACTTACATGTATAAATAAGAGGTTATTCCAAGCAGTTGGCCAAATTCATCTAGCACTAGAATGCCGAGACGACAGTGTGCCCCTTCGAAGCCACACAGTTGTGGGAAGAGGACACAAACCCAGCGACTGCGTCTGGCCAGGGGACCTGCTTTGTGTGGCCTGAAGTACTTTGAAGAACAAATGTGTCATACTTCACATGAAACGCTGCTTTCCGGGTCCTCAAGGTTGAGGTGGGTGGCAGAGACGAGCAACACTGTGCCCGTATTTCCACATGACAATGAGCAGCTGGAGCTGATGGCAGAACAGTGGGCCACACACAGTCCAGCCTGAAGATCCTATGGGAGCCATTTCCACTACTTGCCTGGCCCCATGGGCATCTAAGCTTAAGAACCCCAAACCAGGCCCTGGCCGGGTAGCTCAGCTGGTTAAAGCAATGTCCCGATATGCCAGGGTTGTGGGTTTGGTCCCGGGTCAGGGCACATACAAGAATCAATCAATGAATGCATCGATCTGTGGAACAAGAAATCAATCCCCTAAAATCAATAAAAAAAAAAAAAGAATCCCAAACCTGGTTCTGTAACAAGCAGAAACTGCACATACCAAAAGAAAGTGGGCAGAAACTGGGGGAAGGGCGATAACCTGGGGGCAGGCTGTCGCTGTGTCTCCGTTTGGATGGCTGGCCAGCTTATCTTCACCACTCAGGGCGTCTGTGGCCAGGCACCTGGCTCACGGGCCACACAGCTGCCTTTCTGGGAAACCCGTCACCTCAGGGACAAAGCTCAGCAATGGGGCCGTGGTCCCCCAGGAAAGAGGGAGGGAGGGAAGGACCAGAGCCCGGGCTCCACTCACCACAAAAGTGTCGTAAGAAAACTGGTGCCGCCGCTGGATGTGCTCAATGAAGTTGGCGCTGCGGTAGTTGGGGTCTCCCCAGGGCATCGAGGCACAGATCGGACACACCTGCCAACAAAGACGCACGGTCTCAGGCGCCTGATGTCTGCGCTGACACCCACCCTCTGTGGCCGGGGTCCAGCCCCTCTCTTCTAGGGCAGCTGTCCTGACACACCGGTCCAGGGCCAGGTCACTCCCTCGTGTGCACATTCACACCCCAGGAAACGTCAGTCTCCACGTGTCATCTGACTCGTGCAACACGCGAGGGGTAGGTATAGGCTTCAGCCACGATACCGTCCCTTTCTTAGCCCCTCCTGTGGTCAGAACAATGTGTCAGCCCAGTGGGGGATCAGACTACAGTACACGGAATTATCCAAGATGCAAAGAAAACCAAGAAATGACAGATGAGCAGTGTCCCAAGGAAGTTAAAACATGGCCTTTTGTGATACTTTTCTACGAGTAAATACTCAGATGAGGGGGCTCAGGCTGAAAGCCCTCCGACAAGGGGCTGGTTCAGGCTTTGAAGACTGGGAGGTCTTGGGATGGACGACAAAACGTGAAAGGCGTCCCAGAAGAGGGGCAGTAGCAGCAAGGAGAGAGGCCAGGAGGCAGCACTGCATGCAGACAGCCGGACAGAAATTGTGGCTAGAAGGGGAAGTTCACGGAGATGGGCAGAGGGAAGCAGCAGGCACTAGTGGTCCGGCTTAGGAGATGGAACCCCATCATTTACAAGAACGATGGTGACGAAGCGGGCAGGCAAGAAGGGAATCTGGAGCAGTGGAAGACTCCTTGAGTGGAGGAGCAAGGGAGGCGCCCAGAGTTGGAGCACAAGCAGGACAAGGAACAGAGAAGGAGGTGGCTTCCAAAGGGAAGTGCCAAAACCCTGACAGGTTCGGCATTCTGTAGAGGGGAGGGGACAGAACAGAGGGCCCAGGGCTGAAGGAAGAGGGTTTTCACAGATACAGAACAATCACATGGATTTTAGGAAGCCAAAGGAGGGGGGAAAGAGAGAGAGAAATTAGGCTGCAGTACCAGAAACCAGAGCAGTTCAGCAATATCGATCAAAATTATACGTACACTTAACCTCCGACCAAATCGATTCACAGCTAAGAATTTATTTCACAGACAGACATAAACGCAGGCACAGATACATTAAAATTTATGGCAGCCCTTTAAAATTTACAATGGAAAACTTTAAACCTATAGAAAAGTAGGTAACAGTCTGACAAACCAGCCCTTATCCCTAAACACCTAGATTTCAGTTTGCCATACGTATTTCAGCAAAAAGGAAGCAGTTTAAAATAAAACACATTTCACCTCTATTTCAGTACAGCCCTAAAAATAAGTATGTCCCTCTACAAATACAACACCACTATTCCACCTATCAATCAATAATAATTCTTTAGTAGCATTTAATATCCAGTCCTCAATCAAATTTCCTGGTATCATTTGGGACTAACCTTTATGTTCATCAATAAGGGACCAACTAAATCACGGGAAAAGTCATGGAAAATTGTGAAGTTCGTTAAAAGAGACAGATCTACATGTACTGATGTGGAACAGTGGCCAAAAACATTAGTTACAGCCTCTCTATAATGAGCTGCCATTTGCATGAAGACAGGGACACATAAGGGGTATTTCTCCACATGCGCAGACTACCCCGATGCCCAGGAGCACCCCAAAGAGGCATTTTCTGATGACGTGAAGGGAGGACGGGGTTAGGGGCCGGGAACCAGGTTCCAGTGCCTGCTCGGCCCTGCCTAGCTCAACACGGGCAATCCACTTAACTTGGGTGGCACAGCGGTTTCTTATTCACGTCTAGAAACGAGTGCAGGAGAGACAGTGGTAGGAAGTAGAGCATCTCTATCATTTTACTTAGCATCCGTTTTAGTTTTCACAATGACCGAAATAGCTGTGCTTCTCTGACTAACTCCAGAACGGAAGACGGGCAGTGAGGGCAGGTGCGGGGTGTGTGTGTCTGTCTCTGCACACTTGCCCTTCCAAACAGTAATTAGTTCGCCAGCACCACAACTCAAAGCTCCTGAAGGAGGGGCTGACAACGTGGCTTTGGGGCCCCTTATCTCGCCCGGTGCAGCCAAAGAACATGCACCGTGCATCTATTTTGGAATCACAGGGGCAGTGAAACAGCAGGTGCAATACCATCCTGGGTCGGCATCTAGCTGGAGAAACTTCCAAGTTCGCTACATGGTGAAGATATGCTAGAAAGATGAGTACTAGTATCAAACGACGCGGCTGTTTCTTTCTGAGTAAGAAGAGTCGACTCTTGGTGACTGAGCTCCTGAAAGGCTGACCGGCCACCACGGCACGGTGTCTTACTTTTGTATTGTGTTTATTTCTATTACGCACTAAAATGGCAAGTGGTAACGTGAAGCATTTATCATACCCAAACACAGAATGAATTGCAGGAACATAAAAAACCACTGGGAACAACTGAGGGTGTGCAGGGAAGTGAAGAACCAGGGGAAGGGGCTGGAGGGAGTCTGTACAGTTCCCTTTTTACACGGTGAACTGACTCCACAGAGGACAAAATCTAAAAACTGCCAGGAGGTGACAGAAAACAAGGACTCAGGGAGACCAGCCGGGGTCACAGAACACGATGCGGGCAGGGGTGGAAGCCAGACTCCAGAGGAAGTAGAGGAGAGGGTGCGGGAGAGGCAGCCGCCGCCAGAAAACCACCAGCCGGAGGGAAAGGAGAGACTGAGTGCAATCGGGAAGTGCTGACTCGGACACTCCTCCCACCAGTCAGACACGAAGACCTGCGTGTGTTTGAAGGGAAACAAGAATAAGGAGCAGGTAGAGAAGGTGAGAGGAGAAACATGACGAATCTTGATGAGCAGGGAGTCTCCCTGGGCCAGGCCCCAGTCCTGTTCCTTTGCTCGGACCTGAGGACAGAGGCAAAGAGTCAGACTTGGAAAGCAGTCGTTTCCTCAACATGAGAGGGGATGGGAAGGACAAGGCACAAGGGCTGCAAACTCGAGTGCTCACAGGGACCAGGCTGGAAAGGCACGCGAGTAAAGCGGAGCGGGTAGGAGCCCAGCCCATGCAGAGGGGGCAGCAGCTGCCAAAGCCAGCTGGCTCTTGCCAGAACTTCTAATGTCTCCAGTGCAGAGTATCATGATTGGAAATGTTCTGATTTTTAAAGGTGAAGGAAATTAAAATGTGTACAGGCCAGACGAACCCCACAGGCTGCCACTCTGTGACCTCAGAGGTAGATCAGAGAGCTCCTGAGACAGAAACAGGAGAGTGAAGAAAGGAACGCACACCTGATACTTTGAATTCATTAAAAGCAGGATCAAGTGTTATCTGCAGGGAGGGCAAGAACGGCGCACGGCAGCAACTGAGGCAGAGAATGGCCCAGAGACACCGCCTGCCTTGTAGCAATAGGGTCTTCCCACAAACGGGGTGTGCGGCGGGCCAGGCCAGCCCAGTGCCCTAGTACGGGCGTTGCGAGCGCAGATGGAAGAGGTTCACTGGTAGAATCTGCTGCAGCACAACAGTAAGAACCCGGGGAGCTCAGAGGGAAAAGTGGCTGTACTGACCAGAATTTGGGCTTGACAAGGAATTTGATAAAGTCAAGAGATTTAAGGTATTCTTAAAAAGGCCAGTAGGATCTTAAGATTTCCAACACAGAAATATAGAATGCCATGAGGCCTAATCCCTCAGCAAATGCTCACGAAAATTGTAGTTCGTGCACCGCCTTTCCCAGCAATGGAGCCGAAGGCTGCACCCAGATCTGGGTGCATGGTTCCACAGAAGCAGTTTGAGATAAATGGGAAAACTGAAACAAACTATAGAGGAAGCTGTGTTAAGACCTAGTCTGTCCAAAAAAAAAAAGAAGAAAAAAAAACCCCTAGTCTGTCAATCACAGGAAGAGGGAAAGGTAACACTGCTGAGACTGACCAAATTCAAGCCCCTCCCACCCCCGCCCCCAAAAAGAAACTAGCTCTGACTGGTGCAGCTCAGCTGGTTGGGCCTCACTGTTAAAAAACAAACAAACAAACAAATGTCAGCCTGTGATGATTAAATGTCAAAGGACTGATAAGCACTTTCCTAATAATTTTAGCTTAAATTCGCTTTCTCCACAACTATGAAAAAGCTACTCTCAAAAGGAAAATGGCAGCAGCTTTACAGAGGAGAAATGTGGTGGACACTAAGGAATCCAAGCTGACGACACCAGCAACGGGACCAACGGACATGGCGTGACCCCTAACGTGCCACCCAGAGGACCCGTCACTATGGAGCGTCCCTGCGTCTGAGCATGAAGAAGCAGACAAGCCCAATGGGGTAGGGAGTATAAGGGTGATAAATGGTAACAGAAAAAAAATGCAATAAAACATAATTAAATTTAAAAACTAGGACCATATTTTGCAATAGTATGAATTAAAAAATTATCACAATTATTGTCACTGTTTCTTAAAAAAAAAAGAAAAGAAGTAGACAAGCCCAAATTGAAGGACATTCTACAAAACAACTGGCCTGTCCTGGTTAAAGATGTCAAGGTCGGGAAAGACAGAGAAAGGCTGAGGGCCGCAGAGACACGACAACTGAATCCAACGCAGAGCCAGGGTAAGGGGCCGCGGAGACTGGTACGAAGAACATTACAAAATGCTGGGATTTAAACGTGAATTCCACAGTAGATGTCAGACTGTCTCAATGCTACATTTCCTGAGTGTGACAATTAAACACAAAAAAGGTAATTTTTTAAAAGCAAATGCTCTTGTTCTGAGGAGATGGATGCTGAAGTATTTTGGGGCAAAGGATGATGATATCTATAACTTACTCTCTAAAGGTCAGCAAAAATTTGTTTGTAGAAAGTACAGTTAAGCAAACAAGGTAACATGTTACTAATCTGAGAATCTAGGTGAAGGACACATAAGAGTGCACTGTATTAACCCTATAATTTTTCTGTAAGTGCGACCTTCTCCCCATAAACATGTTTTTCTACAAGTCCCTCCTACCACAGACTTGGTGTCCGCGCGGTGGGATAACTTGCAGTGCTCCACAAGTCCTTCCTGGTCAAAGTTCTTCTCGGGACAGTAAGGGCAAGGGAAGGTGTAGCGGTTTGGGACGTTCCTGGAAGATGAAAAGGCAGAAAAAAAGAACAACACTTCTGTGAGTACATTCCACACAACCTCAGCCACTGTGCCCTCCAAAAAGGGGCCAAGTTCACTGGACAACTACGACAAGGACTGTGATGACTACTCCAGCGTCAAGTCAAGTGTTCTGAAAATGACTTACCAGCACAGCTGATACTGATGTGAACATCAGAGAGGCCTGTTCCTCCACCCCCATAAAGACACCTGCCTCAGCGTTAGCCAGAACGATCACACCTCCACTTTCTGAAACTCACACAACTCAGCCCTGAACACGCAAAGCGTTCTTTGTCTCTGTACCGAAAAGTGACCTCAACCTAAAGGAGTGACTGAGTCATTTACCTGGGCTGAAGGGACGCGTCCTTGGTGGTAGCCTTCACACCTTCCATGATGTAATTCTGGTATTTGGAACAGGTAGCCACGTGGGCCCGGATCTTGGATAGGAAGAACTTGGAGAGGAAGAATCAGAGGCCACAAGTTAGTCAGGACCTTGTACAAGGCTCAACACCACCCCAAAGCAAGGACGAGATGAAAACTAGACCTATGCTGCCCTGGTAAACAATCTTGCCAGTCCCCTGGCTGTGCTGAATCTCTGACTGCTCATTGCAGGGTTCCTGTTAAGATCAAGACGGATGTGCCCTGACGGGTGTAGCCCAGTTGCTTGGATATTGTCCGGTAGAGCAAAAGGTCACCGGTTCAATTCCCAGTCAGGACACATGCCTGGGTTGCGGCTGGGTCCCTAGTCAGGGAGCACATGTGAGAGGCAACCGATTGATGTTCTCACACATCAGTGTTTCTCTCCCTCTTTCTCCCTCCCTTCCCTGCCTCTAAGAACAAATAAAATCTTTAAAAAAGAAAAAAAAAAAAGACCGATATTTTACTTGACCAAATCAGTACATCTGCTTCACTCTACACTAACTCTCCTAGGTCTGTGCTACTCACAATATGCTCTCTGCTAACAGACACATTCCAGAGCCAGGGAAGTCTTTAACGTTTTCCATTAGCATTTAAACTCATCTCTGTATAGCAAGCCAAGAACTACACTCCATCATGTGCAGCAGGGAAAAGTGGCCATGGACACAAAAGGGGTAAAGGCTAGTCATCCCAGCTACAGTGCAAGTCGTTGGGTTGTGACGAGTGATCTTTAAAAAGGCCCTAAATCTGAATTCTGTTTCTTCTATAAAATCTAGTCTTTGCAATATAGAAAGAGAAAAGAAAACCTATGGAGCGCTTCACCACGGGTGTTCTAGAAAGGAAGAAGACGTGTAAGGAACGAAGAGAGAGGGGAGATGCAGGGAATAAAAACATTTTTAAAGATATACCGCAATATAATCACTAATCCTGAAAATGGAGAAACTCAAAAGCATACAGAAAAAAACCCAAATGTCAATATTTGAGCTCTGGCTTACCAGGACGCTTCTGTCTCACCTCTAGCTACAGTATCGGACTTCAAGCTGCCAACCAGAGCTCCTGAGTGACAGGGACAGGAAAAAGCCCCGCCCAGAACCGTGCCCACTGGGTGCCCCCGTGCTAAATCACTCCCGCGGGAAGGAGACTTTGAGGTGCACCCGCTCTCTGTCAAGTGCTAAAAAGCTGATTACATTTTATATCTGTAATGACCTCGAGTTTTAAATCTTCTCTCAGACTAACTGCAGCAGAGAACTTTTTTGAATCATTGATTTAGTTTTATATTAAAATATTAAGAAATATTCTGTCACTATATTCCAATTAAAATTCTGCATAATGCTTTGGAAAAATGGGTCTTTTATAGAAAAAACTAAGATAACTGATTTTTATGATCTTCAAAGCTAAAATATGTAATACACTAAGTCAACTTAAAAAAAAAACAAAAAACCCAGAAAACCCCAAACCCAGTCAGGTCACAAAACGACACAGCACAGCCACTGCCACAGAGAACGGGCATGCACTCGTGCTACTAGGCGTCTGGTCACGCCCTGACCTCAGACGCTGCGCGGCGACAGCTCTGCGCTTTACCCCAGCTCGCCACAGGCAGACAGACTCTCCCGTGTTCCGCCCACATACATGTTTGCGGCAGCCATGGCAGGAAGTCTCTGTGCTCTCAATCTGCCGCTCCAGCTCCGCGGCTCGCTCGCCGGGCGCCAGAGGGCGGCGGCACACCCCGCAGACAGGCTTCTTCGGCTTCAGGCATTCCTGCAGGCATGCAGAGCAAAAGCTAGAACAAGACACACAGAGAACCCGAGTCATGCGTTGTGCAGACGGGACAACAACAATGGATACGCTTTTAAAGCGACATCAGTGAATAATGGGTTAAGGACAGCTTACTCCCTAAACCTCACTCAAATACTGAGTCCTCCTATGCGAGAAAAATGAGGGTGGGGGAACGGGTCCTGCAAAGAACAGGCAGGCCCAGCGAGAGAAACCAGGCAGACTACTGGGGTACGCCGCAAAAGGAGGTGTGGGCAGTCTTCAGACCTTAGCCCCCAGCCCCGGGGAGTCTCCTGCACCTCACTTTCCCTCTGTGGAACGGAGACAGCAGCACTCACCTCTAGGGGTGCTGGGAGACCTTGGCACCGTGTCTAGCACCCTGGAAATGCACCCCAGGCAGGGGCTGCTACCATTGAGATGAATGCAAAGCACAAAGAAAACACAAAAACGATAGCAACTAGCTGGGACCTACGGGCAGGGCCGGGAAGACGTCGGAGGCAGCATCTGTGAAAGAACCTTAAAAGACACAGTTCAGCTGACAGATAGCAATGGAAGAATATTCCAGACCCTTAGACTAAAAACTCATGACGCGTTTGAGGAGATAGAAGCCTACCACTTTTCCTAATAAGCAGTAGGGACCCAGGTGTTTAAAGTAAGGTATCGACAAGACCAAATCCCAGTTTTAGAAAAATAATTCTGGGATTATCACAGACAACAGAGTTGCTGGTTTAAAAATTGTTTTTAGGTGAGGAAAGATGAGGAAACCAAGCAGATGGCTAACAGCAGAGGGCTGTGAGGGCCTGACTGAGGCAACAGAGGACCAGCTCAGGAAATGGTGCAGGAGGACTGGTAACGTACGGAGTCTGGAGAAGAAAACAAGAAAGCCGCAGATGGCCAGGTTTCTGTACTAACCCTGGGCAGGTGGGGATGCCGAGACAAAGGACACAAGAAGAATGGGTAACAAGGCATGAAAATAACCAGCTACCTGTCGAACCTGAGAGACTTAAGGCAGGATCTATAATCAAAGGTAATGTGCACACTGGATAATTTTTTACTGCCTAAAAATTTTCTTCCTCTTGGTCTTTAAGCTAGATATCATTCTCCTAGGCAAATTCTAGACCAGGCAGGGAGAAGGGGAGGGGTCTACTAACTCACCACTGAGGGCACAAGGTCCCACTGAGCTAAGGCCCTGTCCTCGTAATGCTTGGAATCCAGGGTGGGGAAAATCACAGATGCTGGTTTCAGTTAGTGATTAAATACACGAAGGGAAATGAAGCAATGAGATCAGCTGGGGTGGGCCACAGAAAGCTTCTTTAAGGAGGTAACATTTGAGCTGAGACCTAAAATTATAAGGAGAGTGCGACACAGACCCGGATGCACAGCGCTCCACACAAAGATGACACCAAGTACAGAGGAGCGTCCAAAAAGCAGAAAGGAAGACTTCTGGGGCCATGAATCATGCCAACAAAATAGCCTGCTTTCAGTTTCCATTTCCTACGCACAGGCCTTTTTCTAGTTCTGCTCTCCAGATGCTCCGCCTTATTTTTTTTTTATTATTTTTTTTTACAGTGCTATGCAGAAAGTCCCTTCTCCTGGGCACCCAGCCACCTGCCCTTCTCCAGCTGTATTCCACTAGACTGGAAAAGGAAATAGTCATTTAAAGCTTGAAATAAAGTTTTATAAAAACCTAATGCTCCATCCAGGCAGAACTGCAGTGATGCTCAAGTTTCCAAGTACAAAAGTTAGCAAAAACCAACCCAGCAGAGCAGAAAGCACTGGGCTGGCACTCAAGGAGACTCAAGAGAGGCGCATCCACGAGTTTTCCAATCAACACGGAACTGACAATCACGTGGAACTAGTATGGCGAGCACAGAAAAAAGTCAAGGTTTGAGTCCTAGTACTGCCCCTTGACCTCTGACCTAGGACAGGTTCCTCTGGCTCAAGCAAACCTTAACTTTTGCTGGGTCAAGATCCTTTATTCATCTGTTACCTCCCCCCTCCTATAGGTCTGATTCCTAATACCCTCCCACTGCACAATGAATTTTCACACTAGTCTGAACATTTGCTGAACTGTGAACTCTGAGGGCAGAATCACCTTATTTCTTACTATGCCCCAAGAATCTGGCACACAGTGGGCACACAAACATTTAGTCTGTTGAACATAAGACTGGAAGATGCTCACTGTGCTGAGCAGTGGGGATGTATAAGGGGGCAAAACAGATATGGCTGCTGCTCATAGGGCCCTAACTTTTACCCTGTGCAAGAAACTGGAGGTAATTTAAATGGGGATGGTGACAGGGAGGCAACAAATTGGAACCTGAAGTCTGAAAAGGATTTGGGGTAGTGGTGAGGGAGGTGCAGATGGGACAGGAAGCACTCCAGGCTAACTGAACTGCAAACAGAACAGCTAGAAAGAGCTTCATGCCCAGGCTGGTGTGGCTCAGTGGACTGAGCGTCGGCCTGCAAACCAAAAGGTGGCAGCTTCCATTCCCAGTCAGGGCACATGCTTGGGCTGTGGGTCAGGTACCCCAGCTGGAGGCTTTCGAGAGGCAACCAACCCATGTAATCTCTCGCATATAGCAGTTTCTCACGCTCTCACTGTAAAGTAAATAAAATCTTTGGGTGGCGGGAGAAAGAGTGAGCTTCGAGTACTTGAAGAAGCAAAAAGCAGTCAACATGGCTGGGGAGCTTTTGCCAGGTGCCAACTGTTCTCTAGACTCGCAAACAGATGCCTGCGTCCCTCTGGGAAGAGCTGGACAACGGTGAGCCTCAGTACTCACACCTGCAAAACGGCTGCAGGTGCCTGTTGTGCCTAGTGCCCAGTAAAGGGTCCTAAGACCAAATGCCAAGGCGATGCCCATGATATGTATTGAGGGTGGCCGTGGAACAGGTGGCCAAGTTCTGCACAGTTCTTTCAATTTAGGTGTGTTTGCTTTTGCGTCTGATGGAGCAAGGCTTAAGTGCAAATCCCGCCAAACTCAAAAGGCCTACCCCGGCCCAGGACCGGTACTGACATTTTCGCACACACCTCCTTCAGTCTTCTCAACGTCTATTTGCAAAATGCAGGTCGGGGAGGCTTAACTTCAAATAGCATGAAATACACCTGCACCCAAGTAAACAGGAATGACAACCGCTATCTGCCACCTCTCAACCCCTTTCACAGTGAGGGGCAGATTGGTCGGACTCATATCAAGATCTCTCTTTTGTTATTTTAGTCTAGCTCAGCGTTTCTGCAACTTGAGTGCACATTAGAATTGTTCGGCAGAGCTGGTGACATGACGACAGATGTACTATACTTTAAGGGCGACGTACGCACTACTCAAGTGAAACTGTGGCTCTCGAGGGCGGACTTCGGACCCCACCTAACCCCCGGCGGGGTGTGACACCGCCATCACCCCCGGGAAGGAGCTGACAGGCCTCCTGAAATAAAGTGGGAGCTCATCATTAGGGCGGGATAGTCGGGAATGAGGGGGGCGGGAGACGAGCGCCCTGACAACTTCCACAGATCTTCAGGAGCGGGGGAGGGCCCTACGCAGAGGCCCTTCCTCTCGCCCCCGCCTGAGACCCTCCCTGTCCGGCCCCTCTCCTCGACTCCATTCCCCTCCCAGTCAGGTGCCCCCCACCCAGGACCGGGCTCGCCGCTTACACGTGTCCGCAGAGCACCCGCACCGGCTTCTCGTACACCTCTAAGCACACGGGACACGTGAAGCGGCCGAGGGGATCGGCCGCCGCCGCTGGCCCTGCCACCGGCGTAGCACCCTCACGGTCTGACTGTTGCGCCGCCATCTTGCAGCCACGGGAAGCAGCGTAACGGCGACGGCCAAGAAGGAGGAGCCCGAGGGGCGGGGCGGAGGCGGCCAGCCTGCCCTCGCGAGGGGCGGGGAGGGGGCGGGGCTGGCGGGCGGGGAGGGTCTCTAGGGGCGTGGATTATGGGCTGTGCACAGGACTGGGGGCGGGGCTAGTGGATACGCCACGCCACTTGGCACCCGGAAGGGAGGGAGGAGAGGCCGAGGGGGAATCTGGAAAATACGGAAAAACGGATTTAGGGATCGGCAAAATTGGAGCTGGCTTTCTGCTTAAATTTAAATAGTAAATTTAACTCGTTACTATTACTTAGTATTTAATTATGCACTATTAACATTTCTCTTCAAAACGAGTTAATTTCTTTAAACTTAAAGCAAATAAAAAAGAAAAAATTTAAAACAGAAGAAAACATACATAAACTTAAGCAAACACATTTTAAAGGGAGATTTGATATCACTCCTGAGCTACAAGTAGAAAACCAGTATTGCCTATTTCTACAAGGGAGCTGTAAAAATACAAAGGAAATAAAACAATATCGTTAGTTCATGCTGAATACTGTTGACGCAGAAAAGAGAGATTAGCTATTATTAGAAAGGCGATGAAGACAGGCTATCACCCCACAGAGACTTGCTACTGAAGGCAGAAGTAATGGGAAGCATGTCTCCTTCCCTGGATCAGCATTACTTAATATTGTGTTCACGTGCCTCCTGGCGGTGGGGTCCAGCTCCCGCTGCATATAAACGGGAGAGCTGAAGTCTGAAGAGATAGACTCAACTCAGTCTCAAAGAAAGGAGCAGGCCTACATTCCAGATGTTTTGAATCCCAACTTTCTCCACTTTCTACTGCACCCAGTTGACTCTTGCACATAGCCCAGTTAACAAAAGAGACATCTTTTTCAAAAGGCAGTCTGTGCAGACAGTTCTACATGGTTTTCTTAACCTGGAAAGTTTATGATCAATTAAACCTCCACCTGAAGTGCCACAGTACGCCTCACAGTAAGGAATCTACATGGGAAAAATAAACCATGTTGGTTAAACCAGGTTAATTGAATGCAAATCTGTGCCTTCTTTGTCCCCTTTACACTCATCTGGATTGATTTTGCTTGACCTGGTGGCAGCAGGAGAATTATTTTTAGCTGTCCACATGGGTGTCTTACAACAAATAACTTGGCATGGAGGCAGCAGCCCAAGGGGGCCAATGTTTATACTACTGATTCTGTTTCCTGTTCTTCTTCTAGGCACTCACTCACCTGATCTCTTCCCCCTTTTTGTTGGGAGCGGGTGGCAGAGGTGTGCTGTGGGTATTTACAAGCCTTCCTGTTGTCCTTGTTCCTGATGCCAGATGCTGTGGGGGTGAGGATAGGGGGGATGAGCAGGGGACCCTTAGAGCTGAGTTTCAAAACCATTGAGTGCCCCATTTGGGCTCTTGAACTTTTTACTAGTTTATACACCGAGTCGCAGAAACAAGAGGACAGGAGTGACGTAATATTAATAGTGAACATTTTTTGGCTGCTTATTACTCCAAGCACTTCACTTGAACAAATCCTCACAGTAACCTATGTCTTAGGTTCTATTATTATCTCCATTTTACAGCTATGCAAATTAAGCACAGAGAGATTGAATTACCTTTTAACACAGATAGAAAATGAGAGTCGGGATTTGCCCATCACATGCACTCTGGCTTTGGCTCCTATACTCTTCAGGGTGCCCGTACATCAGAGTCACCTGGAAGGCTTTTCAAAACACCAACTACTGGAACCGACCTCCAGAGTTCCTGGTCCAGTACTTCCGTAGGTCTGGGGTGTGGTCTGGGGATTTGCATTTCTAATCGCGGTCCAGGTGAGGCTGATGCTGCAGAACTGGGGGCCCTACTTTGAGTGCCACCAGCCTGCACTATCTTTCTTTAACCCCCATCCATGCAGAGACTAGACCGAATGTGCTATATCCCTTCCTGTTTTTCTGAGGCATTCCCAGGGACAATGTCCCCATTATCCCTTCCTTAGCTTGCAAATATATAGCCAGTCCTTCCTCCTCCCATGCTCTGTTTTTCAGCAACAATCGACCTAATAATGTGTGTCAAATGAATGAAACTTCCTCTGCCCATTCCCCCTTAATGTTTTGGAGGAAAATATTTCCTACAAGTCTCCTCTCTCCTTTAATTTCTGGCAGCCTCTCACAGGTTTGCCCACATGGGCCAGGCTACTCTTGGGGTTCTGTGAACCTGGAGTGGGGGAATAGGTTCTGCTCAAAGCTTTCGCAAACTTGATTTTTACTGCCAAGGTAGACTCATTCATTCAGGCAACAAAGAGCCACTGTAGGCCTACTATGTGTCAGGCCCTCTGCAGAGTGCAGGGAAGATTAGATGCAGTGCTAGGGAGAAAGATGTGGTAATAGACAGTGAGATAGGTGGGCTGTGACTGATGCTTTAAAAAGTTTTTTGCCCTGGCTGGTGTGGCTCAGTGGATTGAGCATCAGCCCACCAACCGGAAGACTGCCGATTCAATTCCCCAACAGGCACATACCTGGGTTGTGGGCCAGGTCCCCAGTTGGGAGCGTCCAAGAGGCAAGCAGTCGATGTTTCTCTCCCTTTCTTTCTCCTTCCCTCCTCTCTCTCTAAAAATAAGTAAAGAAACAAAAATAAAAGTTTTTCAACTAAATAATTATCCTCATGAAAATTGCAAGGAGATTTGCTCTGGTGTGAGTGATTGAGCCTTGCCAGGCCCATGCTCCTTACCCACAGAAACTGTGAGATAATCGGTGTGTGCCACTTAAGCCACTAAGTTGGTGGTCATTGGTTATGCAGCAACTGATGACTAATACAAACTTTTTAGTGGGTAATTTCCCTAAGTTAAAAAACAAAACCGGCCCTGGCCAGGTAGCTCAGTTGGTTAGAGCACATCCTGGTATACCAAGGTTGCAGGTTTAATCCCTGGTCAGGGCACAAATAAGAATCAACCAATGAATGTATGAATGAGTGGAACAACAAATCAACGTGTTTTTCCTCCTCTCTCTAAATCAATCAATAGCCTGGCTGGTATAGCTTAGTGGATTGCGCACGGGCCTGTGAAGCAAAGGGTTGCAGGTTCGATTCCCAGTCAGTGCGCATGCCTGGGTTGCAGGCCATGTCCCCAGTAGGGGGCATACAAGAGGCAACCACACATTGATGTTTCTCATCCTCTTTCTCCTTCCCTTCCCCTCTCTCTAAAAATGAGATAATTAAAATCTTGAAAACAAAAAAGCAAGTTTCCCAAGATTATTTAAAATACATAAAATAAAAATCAATCAATAAAAAAAGGAAATTAAAAAAACCCCACATTCAATCCCTCTGTCTCACTAGCCATATTTCCAGTGCTCAACAGCCACACGTATCTAGTGTCTCCATATCAGGACACAGCAGATACAGAACATGTCCATCGCCTGCTGCTATAGATCTACTCACATGGGTGGGAAGGGTACAGACCCACAGATGTCCAGGGCAGCATTGGTCACAGTAGCAAAGTGATTAAATAAACACAATAGTTGTAATCACTGGTATGTCAACTCCATGAAAAGAGGAATTTTTCGTCCATTTTGTTTACTATATCTTTAGCTTTTAAAACAATGCCTAGTGTGTGGTAGGTAACTCTAAATATATTTGTTGAATGAATACACAGCTGATATGGAATGATCTTTGAAATATATTTTAATTAAAATTACACCCAGATGCTGGGGGATGTAACTGGCACGTATTGTGTATTTGGAGTCGATGCCTGGGGTGAGGGGTTTCCCAGGAGGCCAAGCTTTCAGTGCTAAAGCCGGGAAAGTCCCGGGAGCAGGGGCGCAGGACGCTGCTGCAGAGAAGCTGAGAATCCGGTACCAGTGTCTATCCTCAGGGAGGGAACCTAGGGGCCTGGGGTCTGGGTTCTGAGCCTGCAGGCAGACTTACTTTCATTCTTTTCCCCTTTGAGTTGTCTAAACTTTTCCCCTATTGTATTTTCTGAAATTTTCCACATCACTTTTTAAGTATAAATGAAAGAATATTGCATTAGGCCCTGTGGGAGAAGACTCAAGATGATGAGATGTGACTCCAGCCCTCAAATCATGTAACCCTCAAACCCCATCGCTCCGCCTCTGGCCACGTGTAAAACTTATTACTATACTTATCTAAAGAAAGCAGAATTTACACCATTATACACCATTATATATTACTACACTTATTAATCTATGGGCAAATAATTTTATTTTGATTTCAAACGGGTAAGAGAGTCAAGATGCCAAACTGGTCGGAGTCATGGACACCAGTAGGGGGCAAACGAGTACCTCAGAGATTCACCTAGTTCCACTAGGTGAGCACTGCCTCCCTCGCTCTCTCCAGCTCCTTAAGGGTTTGACAGTTCCTGCCCATTATGGCTTGCAGTTCTTAGCCTAGAAATAAAAAAGAAATTAAAAAAGGGACATAGTTCTGGATTGTAAGAAGTTTTACCATGGGTAACACTGATGTGAGATATTCGTTCGATCAATAGCTTCTATGCACCTGGCATTCTACTGGGATTGGCAGTGAAGGATTTGGACAAACCAGAAAGACACAGGGGGATGACCACGTAGACATAGCAGTTAACCAGTGCCTGCGCCGGCTCAGTGTTTTCACACAGCATTTTTACAGTTTATATCATATCAAGAATCAGCCACATAATGAGATAAAAACAACGATCCAGTATGATCTGACAAGAACTAGAACTGAACGACAAATATTATCAAGGCCGATGGAAATAAGGATTTCAATCCACTACCATCAGTGGCAAACCGCATATATTGGGACTTGAGACATTGGCTAATAATAGAGTGAAGTCATCACAATTAGCAAGACATTAAAAAAAAAAAACTAAGTATCTGCCCTGGCTGGCATGGATCAGTGGACTGAGTCCCGGCCCACAAACCAAAAGGTCACAGGTTTGATTTCCAGGCAGCGCACATGCCTGGGTTGTGGGCTAGGTTCCCGGTCAGAGGCGCGTGAGAGGCAACTGACTGATGTTTCTCTCCCTCTCTTTCTCCCTCCCTTCCCCTTTCTCTAAACAAAAGAGAACAAAAAACCCCCTAAGTACCCACATGTAGAAATGGAATTGCTGGGTCATTTAAATTTATTAGAAGCTGCCAAACCAAATCATTTTCCCAAAATTTTCCACTGCCTCTAACAGTGTATGCGTTGCTCTGCAACCTCGCCAACATTTGTCTGTCTGCCGCTTTGATTTCAGCCACTGTAGCAGGTGTGTAATGGGATCTCGGGGCTTTAATTTAATTTTCTTCTTTTAAAAAATATTTTATTTATTTTTTTGAGCTCTGGCTGGCATAGCTCAGTGGATTGAGCGCAGGCTGCGAACCAAAGCATCGCAGGTTCGATTCCCAGTCAGGGCACATGCCTGGGTTGCAGGCCACGGCCCCCAGCAACCGCACATTGATGTTTTTCCCTCTCTCTCTTTCTCCCTCCCTTCCCTCTCTAAAAATAAATAAATAAAATCTTAAAAAAAATACATGATCATTAATGTGGATGGGATTCAAAACAAAATTGTTAAAAATATATTTTATTTATTTTTAGAGAGAGGGGTAGGGAGGGAGAAAGAGAGGGAGAGGAACATTGATGAGAGAGAGCAACATCAATCGGTTGCCTCTCGAAGACCCTCAACTGGGGGGACCCAGCCCGCAACCCAGACATGTGCCCTGACCGGGAACTAAACTATCAACCTTTAGGTCCACAGGCCAGTACTCAATCCACTGAGCCACACCAGGCGGGGCTCGGGGCTTTGATTTTGATAATGATGGATGATATTGAGCACCTGTTCATTTGCCCATTGGCCATTGGTATGTCTTCCCCTGAACAGTGTTCAAGTCTTTCGTTCCTTTTTTTATTAGGTTGTCTTTTTTATTCTTTAGTTGTAGGAGTTGAAATGTTATTTTACATCGAGGCCATTCTTTTTGTAAGTTTTTATTTTGGAATAATTTTAGACTTACAGAAAAGTTGTAAAAGTGTTTTAAAGAACTCCCAGAGACCCCTTGGACAAGATCCCCCAATTTCATCCCATTTGCCTTATTGTTTCATCTCTCTAAATATGCATGCGCGCGCGCACACACACACACACATATGCATGTATATACACTCTTTCCCTAAAACACTGGAGAGTAAGTTGTAGACATGATGCCCCCGTTACTTCTAAATAGTTCAGGGTGTATTTCCTAAAAAGAAAGACATTCTCTTAAAAAACCATACCATTATCAAAATGTTTGTTATTATGGATATATATTTTTTTATTGTGGATATATATAATTTGCCGTTTTGACTGTTTAAAAGTGTATAAGTCAGTGGCATTAACTACATTCACGATATTGTGCAATCATCACCGATGTCCCCTAAATTTTTTCCCCACCCCAACAGAAGCTCTGTACCTATTAAACAATTGCTCTTCATTCTCCCTACTCCTAACCCCCCCCCCGTATCATCTTATCTACTCTCTGTCTCTTCAGATTTGCCAATTACAGACATTGCGTGTAAGTCGAGTCCTGTAATATCTGTCCTTTCTTGGCTGGCTTCTTTTACATACCATGCTTTCCAAGTTCGTCCATGTGGTAACGGATGTCAGAACTTCACTTCCTTTTATGGACGAACGGCATTCCAACATACGGGTATAACCACATTCTGGGCATCCGTTCATCTGTCAACAGATAAGGGCGTTGTTTCCACCTCTTGGCTGTTGTGAAGGATGCTGCTGTTAACGATGGTGTGCAATGTTCTGTCCAGCCCGTTTTTAATTCTTCTGGGCAGATAGCCAGGAGAAGCATTGCTAAGTCATATGGAGTTCCACATTTAACTGTTCACGGAGCCCCCATACCGTTCTCCACAGCAGCTGTACCATTTGCATTCCCAGCAGCAGAGTGCGCGGTTTCCAACTTCTCCACATCCTTGCCAACACGTATTAGCTCGTTGAACCAGTCACTCAGTCTTGCGGGTATTTACTCCAATTAATCCTCGATAAGGAAATCAAGCCCCACCCAGGTGAGAGAACACGTCCAAAGTCACATAACCGGAAAGTGGTAGAGCGGGGCTCTGAACTGAGACCTTTTAGCTTCAGACTCTACTTTGCCTTCCTGCCTTGGAATAACATTGCTTTGTAACGAAAGGCAACCCGTATGTAGCTCTCCCTGGCCTGCCTCAAGGAAAGGACAAAGATGGCTGGTTCCAGAAACAGTCCTTTGAAACCCAACACTTTAAGAGACCAATATACTACACACCAGGAGCTCATAACCTCTGGGTTACTGTTTTCAGGAGCCATTTAGAATCATCCGGATGAGGTGCTGGCTGAGCCTTTGACACTTCCAACCCCATGAGTTGTGTTTCCTTGGAGTTGGCCTGGGCTAAGTGGAATCTGATAATAAACAGCCCTTAGCCTGCTGGGTCACCTTTAGACTTTTGGTTGTCTTCCTCAGTAGACGGTAAGACTTCAAAGGGGTTGGCAGTTGGGTTTATTTTGAGAGAATAAGGGGGCAGGGCTTGCTTGCTGCTTCTGAAGAAGGCCGATTGTGCCAGCTTTCATTTTAAGACTAGCCTTCCTCAGGGTTACTAACTGCCCCCAGCCCTGCCTCCAATAGTGGGCGGTCAGAATGGATTCTGGGCTTTGAGAACCAGACGGAGTTCTGAGCCCCCAGAGAGTTAATGTTATACAGCAATGATCCTCATCATGTATAACCTTAGTTGCAGGCTTACTCCTTTCCAGGAACTGAGTGTTCTTTCTCTGCATTATTGCATTTAATTAAAAAGGACCGACAATAATAGCTAATGCCTAAACGTACTATGCCAAGCACGCACCTGAACCATCCTGTAACCTGTATGGAACTAGGTACTATTGTTACCTTTCTTATCTCACAGATGAAGAAACTCAGGCACAGAGAGGTTGTTACACACAGTAAACACCAAAATTCAACTCAGGGCTACTAAAAGCTGTCCCAGGGATTTCAACCCAGGTCTGTTGGCTGTAGTGTCACTTCCATTCCACTGAGTCACGCTTCTAGGGACCTTAAATGCTGATTTCTCACTCACCATAGCCTGTTGCCTCCTAGCACCAAACGCCTGGCCCGGAGAGCAAGGCCTGTGATCACCATCTCTACTGCTCATACACCTGCAGTGGCTGCCAGGTGCCACAGGGTCAGAACCGGACTCAACCTAACACTTGAGGTCCTCAGAGACAGACTGGGCTGATCTCATCAGCCCGATTTCCCAGCCCGCCTTGCACTCTCATATTTCTAACCAGATAAACCGCTTGTTCCTTACCTGTCCTGAGCGCAGGGGTCAGACCTGGTACTCAGGGCCACAAAGCCCCAGGACACGTTCCTCTGGCAAACACATCCCCCTGCCTCACAGGTTTTATTACACAGAGGGGTTGGGGCTCAGTCCTTCTCAGCTGCTGCCTTCCTCAGGGCTGCCAGGACATCGCTCAACTCCTCTCTCTTCCTCTCAGCACGATGTGTGTCCCCACCCTTTTCTCGGCGAATTCCAGGGCCCTCTGGTCCTTTGAGGCCTTGAACAGTTCCACGGGGAGCCGTTCCCGAGGGGGCAAAGTCACACACCTCTCAGATCGTGTCCCACGTGACTCAGTGTGCTTGGTGAGGAACCCACGGCGGCAGCTGCGCCTCCTCTTGCTCATGTTCCTTATCACCTTGTGGCCCTTGTTGAGGCCCACGGCCGTGGGGTGGCAGAGAGCCGTGGCTGCTGCTCCTCAGTGGCTGCCGTGGCGGAAGCCAAACTTGGTATTTCACGTTGTTATTTCACGTTTTGTATTAGTATGGATCATGGTTTCTCTCTCCCTTCCCTCCCTGCTGAGGTATTATAGTCTGATGCTATCATGATTTATGTTGATGTTCCAATTGTCCCAGATTTGGCCACCAGGACGTCTCCAACCTGGCTTTTGTGTCCTTTTGACATGTCCCATTATTCTTTTGGCTGTTCCTTACTTTCTGGCTCAATGAGATGTTCCATGCTCACACTGCAATTTCCCTGCCCCAGCCCCAAGAACCAGTCATTTCTCCAAGGGGACTTGATTCGTTTTAGTGGAGGAATGGTATTTAGAGAGTAGGATCTGGGTGCTAGGTGCTTGTTGCTACTGGGGTGTTATTTCCTGTGGGATCACTTAGCAGACGGAACTAGGAAGTGCATTTACACGTGGTGTTTATAACTAAGAAGTTTTGCCTTAAAATCTGGACTTCTAGCTCCTCTTCAGAAACCTAAACATCTGATCATGATCAGCAGGGAAATTGGCAATAGTCAGCTGAAGCACTGTAGGGGTTCGACAATATTTGTTTTCTCACCAAAGTATTTACTGAAGGCTCCCTGTGAGCCAGGTACTATGTTAGAGCACATTAATGCTAATGTCTGGTACTATGCAGCACGAGATTACCCTACTCAAATACCTAGTTACACCCGCCTTGCATGCTCAGAGGCTGCTGAGTTTTAATTTTCAGTACTTTCTTTTGCTTGCTTTCTTCCCTCCAGCTGGAAGGAAAGCTGGAGACCCTCACATGTCCAACTCACTCAAAGCCCAGCTCGAATGCGACCTCCTCCTTGAGACAGTCCCCAGTTTGCCTGGTCACAGGCCCCCTCTCTAGTCTCTAAGCTATAAATCCTCATAATGTTTACCACCTTCAATTCTGAGTCATGGGTTTTAGTTCATCCTCCTCCTGGTTTATTAACATTCTCTTTCTGATGAGAGCGTACACTCCTTGAGGGCAGGGGCTGTGTCTGTTTTGCTCCCAGTGAAGCCCTTTAAACCTAACATCAGTAAAAATTTCCATCAGAAACAACTACGGTTGAACCTCTTACAGCATGTATGGCAGATAATAATGATAGCAGTGTGAGCGAAATGGGTATAGTTATGTCCTCACGGACATAACTGACTTCAGGGGGAGAGATAAGGTAAGATCACAAAAGATGTATTTGTGGAATGACTTAAAAACAAATGATTGATATTTTCATTATTATCCCCATATATACGCACCCTTAGAAAACATATAGTATTGACTGATGTTTTGTTTTCCACTTCAGGGTATGTCTTTCTTTTTTCATGGCTCCTTGTGTCCTGCAGTTATGTGATCCTTTTCAACAGACACATAGTGGTCATTAATATGCATACACCGTTGCCCTACTGATGGACATTTGGGATGTTTCTGGGTGTTGTTTTTGCATTGCAGACAGTGATGTAATGGGGATCTTGCATACTTGTTTCCCTGGTAGAGTCCAGGAAATCAAATTGCTAGGTCATAGGATTGCTTTTCTTTTTCTTTTTTCTTTTTGTTCTATACACGTCTGTATCATTGGAATTCATGTGTTACTTTTGTGATTTAAAAAATACATAAAACAGAAGGAAATAGGTAGATTGTTCACGTTGTTGGCTCTTAGGAAGCAGAGGTGCCAATCATTACGTGACTGTTATATAATCTGCTAATCATTATGTAATAAAATCTGAAAAAGATGCTTCTGTGATTCTGCATCACCGACCAGAAAAATCTTGGGCTTTTAACTCTGTCTAAAAGATGAGAAAAATGGCTCTTGTCAGCAAATTTGGGTTTTTTCTTCCCTTGAAATTTTTTTTTAATTTATTCATTTTAGAGAGAGGATGGGATAGAGAGAGAATGAGAAACATCAATTTGTTGTTCCATTTATTTATGCATTCATTGGTTGTTTTTTTGTATGCGCCCTGACCAAGGATCAAACCCTCAACCTTGGCATACAGGGATGATGCTTTGACTAACTGAGCTACCCGGCCAGGGCCAGGTATTTTGATATGAAATATCACCAAGTCTCAATGATCAGGGTTTCCTACTGGTAAAGCCTTCTTAAAAATCTGTTTCCCTTTTGTCTATTACAGAACCAGAGCTGAAGGGACTTCTTAACAGGCTCACATAGTCCTACAACAATTTCCAAAGGACAGTTTTGTGTTGTTGCAAAGGCAGACAGTTTGGGTGGAGCTGGAACTGCTGTAAACACCTTGCAGGTGATTTAAGAGAAAAGCTTAAACATGGGCTGAGGCTAAAGCGCAATGCACAAAGACCTTGCACTCAGACAGCAACAAATAAATACAGTAATCGCTGCTGTGTGAATAACAAGTTGCTGGTTCTCCAAATGCTTCCCCATGTAGTATATCATTGACCCCTGAGACAGACCCATCGGCTTTAGCTGGGGACACCAAGGCCGAGAGAGAGAATCCTCCAATTAAGAGACATCTGTTGGGCACCTCATAATCAGGCTTGTTCAGAGCTCAGGGAAAACACAGATGTACAAGGAGCCCCAGGTCTTGTGGGGGAGTGATGTTTGACAATGTATGTAATCCACTGTGGTTAAGAGTTGAGACCAGATCATGAAAGGCAGTGTTGTGGGGAACCAGAGGAAGGCTAGTCTTTGCCTGGAGAAATCAGAGAAAGCTTCAGAAAGGATGTGAGGGCAGAGTTGGGGCTGGAAGCCAAGAAAGTGAGGAAAAAATGAGGTGAGGGGAAGGACATTCAGACGGAAGAAACAGCATATAGACACAGAGGCCAGAGGAGTAGAAGAGTATGGTACGTGCAGGGAGCCAAGACCATGTTCAAGGAAGAGAACTTGGCATGGAGTGGGCTCTGGTCTTTAATAAATGTCTGGGATAAGTTGAGAGCGATAGAACACAAGGTTCAGTTGCAGATCTGTTCAACAGTCTTGAGGACGTACTAGGCATTTTGCAAGCAGTAGGGATTCACTGAGCCGTGAATCATAAAAACCGATTCCTCGTGGTGGGTAGGAGAAAAGACAAACCCATGAAGTGAAGTAGCAAGTCAACAGTATTGAGGCCAATGTAGGCCACACAGGTACCACAGGTGCCTGGTGAGAAGTCACAAAACGAGGAGGCAGTATCTCGGTCTTCCCCAACGCTGACTTCTATTCAAGGAAGTTGAGGACAGAGAGAGGTCATTTCCTTTCATTTAACCAGATTTAAAAAGCAAAATGTATCTAGACTTTTATGCCAACTATTGTAATAATCGGTTTTCATATATGAACGCGTCTCACATGACTTCCAAAAGACGGTACTATTATTATTCCATTTTGCAGGTGGAAAAGCTGAAGCTCAGAGAGGTAAAGTAACCTGCCCAAGGTCACGCAGCTAGTAAGTGACAAGGCAAAGCTGGGACCCCTCTCTCAACGACAGCCTGTAACAACAGTCCTCTCTGGGCTGGATTCAGTCTCGCGTGATCCTGGGCATCTCTTGCTCTCTTGAAGCCTCGGTATTTGCTTCTGTAAAAAGGAGGCGAGGGATCCAACTGTCAGCTCCTGCTCAGGGGCAGTCGGGAGCGCAAGTCCGGGAGACGGAGCCCGGAGATCGCTCAGCCCGCGCTACCAGCGGGTAGACTCCACAGCCATCTCCGGACCGGTTCCCATGACAACCGACTAGCTGCCATCCTGGGGCGGACAATGCGCGTCACTTCCTGGCCCGTTTACTTCCGGGTCCTAGCTCCAGCCCGACAGTAGCCTTTTAGTGTCCAAAGTGAAACCCCACGGCTTCTGTGCGTGCTCTTCTGTCTCCCGCTTCTTTCTCCGCCGCCCGTGGGTATCGGCCTTTCCCCAGCCCAGCGCGCAGCCGCGACCCAGCCTCCCTCTGGACCCGCCTACTGGAAACGTCACTTCCAGGCCGATTGTTTCCGGGTCGCCACTGGCTTCGGGGTACTGGTCTCAATCCCCTGCAGCCGGCCGGAGCGGCGAGAGCCCACCGGGGCCCGGCTCCGGCGGCGGCTGCGGCTTCGGCTTCTTCTCGCTTCCGTCGGCCGATGCGTCCTCGGGGGCAGTGCTGGGGTAAGTGCCGCCGGCCGCGTCGGAAACGGCCTTTGGGGCTTCCCCGGGCGGAGGGGGCGCCCGACTCCGCCGGACTCGTTGGCCAGGGAGCGGGTCCCTTCGCGGACAGCGGGAGCGATGGGCGGGCCCTCCTTTTCGGCTCCCTGGGGGGTGCGGTTTCTCCTCAGGATCCCTCCTCCCCCAAGGTCTGCCTCACGGACACCTATGACCGACCATGGGTGGCTCAAGAGGAACACCCCCTTTTCGGCGAGTAACCCAAGAGGAGGATATTCCAATTCCATTGTGAGGCGGTTACGGCGCAGTGGTCCTCAGCCCAGTTTTCGGTGGCTGACCTCACTGTGTGACCTTGGACAAGTCACTTAATCCTCTGAGCCTCAGTTTCCTAATTCATTAGTTAAATGGGAGTGAGCCTGCCTGTTAGGACCGAAGTGGGGATGAAATAAGATCTCTCGCATACAGCGGGCATTCAGTAAATGATAGCTGCTGTGAATTCATTCACGGGCCCGTGGGGAGGGCCCGAGTTTGGGACTAGGGTGTTTCTTTTGGTTGGTTTGTTCGTTTTACAACTGACGTGGTCCTCCAAGGTTCTAGGAATTACCAGGCCGGGAATAGCAGCCGCCAGCTTCTGTCTCCTGCAGCGAGGGGAAACAAGCTTCCTTCCGAGCCCCTTGGAAAGGCCGATGCCACTAGGGAAGCCCAGTTTCAGCACTGCCGAGGTTATTTTCAGAGGTTTGGGAGGCCTTTCTGATTTTCTCTGGAATCTGGTTGGGGTTTGGGGACCCTCTGGTGTTTCACAGCCAGGAGAAGGTGACTTGGGTGTATGTCCGGAGCCTGGGGAATGAATGAATGCAAAGGAGTGAGGTGCGGAGGTGGAGGGGCTTGCGCTGCTCTCCCCTCGCTGCTGTAGGAGGCTGAGGGGAGTCCGAGCCCGCTGAAGCTAGACCAGGGATCTGTAAACCTGTGGACTGGGGCAGTGCTGGGACCAAAATAGCTCCTGCCCTGGCAGGGAGGGGGCGCGCCTTCAAATGCAGCTTGGGGAATGTTTCTGCTCGAATGGGCCGGGCCAGCAGAGGTAAAGCCGAGCTAATGCTGTGATCCCGGAACCATCTCCATTCCTTTCGATGGCATTTTAAACAGATAGTTTTCCTTTGAGATGTTTACAAATAATAATTAAAAGGCCACCCCCTCTTTGACTGCAGTATCTGTCTCTTCATTAATGTGCATTTCCAAAGGGGCTTAGATTGTAGGTGCAGGAAGTGCTGACCAGGCCTTTTGGCTAGGGGCACCTGCCTGACTTTGTTAGGGGTGTTCAAGTGCCCTCCCCCTTTTTTCCCCTCCTTTGCCAGACTGGCACATCTTGGCTTTCCAGCCCTCGGGTTGCCTGGAGAAATTAACAGCTTCTGCCACTGCGCTGTCTGGGCGCCTGTAACCACGCTGTTTTTGCAGTGAGCGTGTTTTTGGTTCTTGCAGAGTGCTGGGAATAAATTGCTGGTTCTGTGCTCAGAAAAGACACCAACTATGACCAGCTCTAATGCAGCCTGTATTCTCCGAAAATGTATTCAGGACGGATGATGTCAGCCGCTTCACCGCTGGCCAGTCTCTGGCCTTGGCCCTTGAGCTTACATCACAGAGCTTTGTGACTCTGCCAGCCCCAGGGTGTGTGGGAAGATGGGAGTTTTGCACTACAGGAATTTCTGAAACTCCTCTCTGCTCTCCCTGCCATAGGGCGTTCTAGCTTGGCTGAGCCCTTTTCAGTAGAGCTGTCCAGCAGATGGAGGGGGACAGCTTTGCTTTCAAGCAGTGCAGCTCAGAGCGTGAGTCCGGGTTGTGGCATCCGATGGAGTTTCAGATCTCAGATCCACTTCTTCCTAGCACTGTGACTTGTGACTAGTGACTTGGCCTCTGTGAGCCTCGGTTTCCTCTTTAACCTTGGGGCTGTCCTGTGGATCTCCTTGAATTTCGGTGAGCCTCAGCAGAGGGCCCCTATGTACCAATCCTGTCGTGAATGGTGCTAATTTTAACAGCAAATGAATGTGATAAATGGGACAAAGCACAGGACTCAGGGTCGGCCAACTGAGGTTCAGATTACAGCTCTTACCCTTTGAAGGTCTGCTGGGCAGACTGTTAGGGGCCGAGCCTGGGTTTTCTCATGGCGTCACGGCATGGACTAAACTGGATGATGCAGTTGAAGCAGAAAGCCCAGTGCTCAGCACGTAGGTTCTTGATAATGGTTAGTTTCCTTCTCTCTTTTAGCATTTATTTTCTCTCAGCCTTTTCCTCACCTACCTAGGTTGGTTCGCAATTCTTCTTAGGTGGGTTTCCCATCCTCGACTTGAGAATTAGGATTTTGAAAAGCAACTAGGCTGTTTGGATCCCTTTTCCTTGTTGATTGTTTGCCAGCAACAAACAAGGGTGTGGACTGTGGTGTGATTATGGAGCAGCAGACTCTGAGCTGGAGGGTGTTTGATGCTGTAAAAGAAGAAAAAAATCAGCTCCTGTGGACTCAAGGCTGACCTCCTTGGAGAACACTCACAGCAGGGTTTAGAAGCCCTGATGGCCCCTGTTTAAATTGCTCTCAGGTGTACCAGCAAACGGTCCTTGGGCCACAGGCGGGATGGAAGCTTCTGTTAGACAAATACAAAGTGGTAAATGCATGTGGGTTTTTATTAGCAAGGGCAAGTAATGTCTTCTCTCAGGTTGCAGTACAGTTTTATTTCAAAGAACAGACATAGTTTGATACTAGACAGTAAATTCTTTCAACTAGACTTGGGGGCAAAGCTGTGTCTTCTTGACTGCTGTCCCCTACAACTCCTAGTACCCTGTATCCACCCCCACTGCATCCAGCCCAGGGCCTGGCTTGGGGTAGGCGCTGCGTACGTCCTTGTCGAACCCAGGAATCGCAGGGTGGTGGGAGGAGCACAGCCTCCAAATCAGAAGCCAGGCTTGGAATCTTGGGTCCACGGTTTACTAACCCCGAGCTACTTAGAGCGTGCTAGGCCACGGAGCCTCTGTTCCTTGTCTGTCCGGCTGATCTCCCAGGACTGGTGGGAGAGCTACAGAAACTAAGGCATCGTGATTGCTTACATCATCCACGTCACCTGTTTCACCACACACCTGCTAAGTGCCAGGCTCTGTGTTCAGCATCACGATGAACAAAACAGATGCGGTCCTTGCCTTTGTGGGGCTTGCTGGGTAACGGGGGAGACATAGAGAAGAAGCTAGTGAGTGAATACACAAGGTTGCTAATCTCAGAGGGTGATTGTCCCAGGCTAACTGGATAAGGAGGGACCGGGCAGGTGGGAGTCACTGAGCTGGGCTGTCGGGGAGGCCTGCCGAGGGGTGGCGTTCGAGCTAAGGCCTGAGTGAGAGTGAGCCAGCAATGGGGAGCCTCAAAGGAAGAACATGCAAAAGGAACATGTGCAAAGGCCCTGAGATGGAAAGGAGCTCGCTGTGTTTGAGGGACGGGAAACAGTTCTTGTGGGTGGAACCTACAGGGAAGGGAAGGAGTAGTGTGAGAGGCGAGCAGGGGTGTGGCCATGCGGAGCCTTTGACCTTGGTCTGGAGAGATGGTTTATTCTGAGTGGACTGATGTTCGCCTCTCCAGCTCCTCAGGCAGGGCAAGTTTATTTATTTATTCCGTTTGTTCCTAAACATCGGGCTTTCTTGGCAGGGCAGCGGGTGGGAGAAGGTGGCCCCTCTGAGTCCCTAGTTCTCCACATGTCTCACCCTCGCTCCCCGAACCTGACGAAGTCAGACAAATGGCTCATGACGACGTGGACAGTTTTACCGTCCTCACGAGCATCGCCAGGCTGTGGGCCCCTAGGACTTCCTGAGCTGAGCGCAGACCTGCCACGCACTTCACAGGCCCGTCCCATCTCACTGCTGCCCCCTTCTCGGTCCCTTCCGATTTCCCACTGCCGGCAGGAGCCTCTCATGCAGACAGCAGGTATTTCGAAAGCACATACCCTGCTTAGGTTACCTGTGCTGGGTTACCTACTAAGTAATTGGGTCATGATCCCTGCACCCATAGAGCTGTGGTCAGGAAAGGCAGGACAGGTGAGTGTGCAAACGCACGTCCATCACCCACCAAGAGATTTGCCCCACTCTGATCTTATCTTCTGGAGAAAGCTTGGTGTTTTGGTGGGTATAGCACCTCCAGACACCTGGAAGGGCTGCTTGTTTGTCAAGGACTTCTTTCAGGCTGGCCCTCTGTGAAGAGCTTTGTACCTGATTGCATATAGTCCTCCCCCGAGTTCTGGACTCGGGATATTATTACCAACCCCCTTTTTCAGATGAGAAAAACGGGAGCCCAGAGAGGTTGAGAAATTTGCCGAAGTAACCTAGAGAAGCAGACCCAGGATCCACACCCAGGAAGCCTGGCTGCGGAACCTGTTTGTCACCATCGTGCCATGTTGCCTGCCCCTGGCCATATCCCTCAGTGAATACATTACCGGCCCTGGTCGGGTAACTCAGGTGGTTAGAGCATCGTCCTGATACACCAAGGTTGCAGGTTCAATGCCCAGTCAGGGCACACACAAGAGGCAACCAGTTAATGCATAAATAAGTAATACAACAAATCGATATTTCTCTTCCCTTCCCTTCCCTCTCCCCATCCTCCACTTCCTCTCCCTTCCTCTCTTTCTAAAATCACTAAATTAAGAAAAATTATTGCCGGATCTGTAAATATTCTACCAACGGGTGTCCAAGCAGACTGCAAGGGTGTATAAATCCTGTGTGCCAGCTCAGAGCGTTCCATCCTCTCCCCATGGAACCGTGAACTGCTGTTAGAGCAAAGGGGGATGCAGGCCATCACAGGCAGATGAAAGCACTTGCCAGGGGCCGGCAGCCAGCCGGCAGCAGGCATGGTCTCTTTTTAAAATTGCAAATAGGATCCTGTCCCTCTTCCCCTTGCTTTGAACTCTTCAGGCAGGCGCTTCTTGTGGCTCTTGGAATAAATGTAAAATTCCTGGTGTGCTCTGTGAGGCCCTGGGGAGTGAGCCGCCGCACATGCCTGCAGCCCCCTCTCCCTCTTCTCACTGTAGGCTTCTTGCTTTCATGGCCAAGCTCCTTCCTTCCGGCCTCAGGAAAGCAGGGTGTGGTGGCTGAAGGCATGGACTTCGGCCGGACTGCCAGGGCTCTGATCTCAGCTCTGCTTCTGAATAGTGTTGCAACTCTCAGCAAGTTTCCTATGTTCCTTTGTCTCAGTGGCTGTGTCCGTAAGATGGGTGACAGCAGTACCTGTCCCCTAGGGTGGTTTGAGCAGACTGAATGTGTTAGCAAGCCATAGTAAGACTGATGGTGTTAGCTCAGGGCCTTCCTCCCTGCCGACACCTCTGCATGCTCATCCTTCAGGTCTGTCACTGCCTCAGGAGGGCTTTTAGCACTTCTTCTCCCCACAAAACCAGGTAAGGCGTTCCTAATCGTACCTTTCACTTGTGAGCCCAGCTGTGAGGTGTGTGATCCACGTTCAGTAAAGGTGGGAATGAAGAGCAGGGTGAAGCCCAGGGTGGCGGTGCCTACTGCACGTTAGGCCCGTTCTGTTTCCTTTTGCGCAGCGGCCTTTGACGTGGAGGAATGACACACTTCTTGTTCTTCCCCTTCCGCAGCAGTGTGCTGGTCCAGGCGGGCGACATGTTAGCGCTTCTAGCCATGGCCCGGCCTCTGACCCAGAGGCCGTGGAGGAGATAAGGTAGCCCCTCGTCCCTGGACCGGATGGGGAAGCCCAGTTCAATGGATACAAAATACAAGGATGACTTATTTCGGAAGTATGTGCAGTTCCATGAAGGCAAAGTGGACGCCGCCCCCAGCAAGCAGCGGCCTAGCAGTGATGAGTACCTGCGGGTGGCCGCGTCCACCCTGCTCAGCCTGCACAGGGTGGACCCCCTGTATCGATTCCGGCTGATCCAGTTCTATGAGGTGGTGGAGAGCTCCCTGCGTTCGCTGAGCTCGTCCAGCCTGCGGGCTTTGCACTGCGCCTTCAGTGTGCTGGAAACGGTGGGCGTCAACCTCTTTCTCTACCCGTGGAAGAAGGAGTTCAGAAGCATCAAGGTAAGGTCCAGGGAAGGGCCCTCCACACTGGTCTGCCTTCCGCTTTCTTGCCCCTTCCAGGTCGCCTTGAGAGGCCTGTCCAGTTAGGTCACGTCCCTGCTCTGCCTGCAGACCCTCCCAGGTTCCCCCTGCCCTTGAGATAATCACCAGAATTACCCCCATGGCTTCTCACCCTGCCTGTCTGCCCAGTGTCATCTCTTAACGGGGTTCTCACCCCTGGTAGCCACATCTGCAGCCGGGGTTTGGAAGGACAGGTGGCACCCGGGCTCTTCAGGGCCTGGACGCTCAGGGCAGAGAGCATGGATTTGTCCTAAGTGGGCTGGGAGGCAAGGCCGTGCCGGGGTCAGTGTACATTTGAAGATGATCCTCCAGGCTGGCGTACAGCAGTAGGCTGTAGAGGGGCGAGGGGAGGTGGGGAGGCCAGTGAGGAGGCCGCCACGGGGTCCAGCAGTAACAGAGAGGAGCGAGGAGGCGAGTCTGGGGGCGAGAGGGTCCCAAACACTCCGAAGGCAATGATGGCTCAGGAGGGTTTCCGCCAAGACAGGGTCTTAAGTCTGACAGACAGGGTGGGGTAAAGGTAGGTTTATAGTGGTTTGTCTGGAAAATAGTACAATAGTTAGTAAAAAATAATATAAGCATAAACACTGTGTATCACGTATCTACAACTATAAAGCTGCTTGGGCCCCACCTGTGTTCTTCAGGCCTTTGTAGAAATGCCAGAAGGAAATGTTGCTCAGCAGGCCCTGCCGCCACCCCAGCCTTCCTTCCTCACCCAGTGCACCCTGCTCCTCCTCACGGGGCAGAGCTGCGGTGCCCGGCGTAGGGAGCTAGTGGCTGTGTTCCCTCCACTTGCGCCAGTTCCCACACACCAGTGCGCTGAGCTGTAGGTAAGCGTTAGCCTCTGCCTTCTGTAGTGAGAGGACGCTGGGATCATTCCTTTCCCGTTCTGGGGCTCCCATGCTCTGGTCCAGACTTGGGCGCGCTGTGCTGTGAGGCCATCTGTCTCCCTGTGTGTCTCAGACAGCCCCGCCTCTTTGTCTGCCCCTTTCCTTCTAGACCTACACGGGCCCCTTCGTTTACTACGTCAAGTCCACGTTGCTGGAAGAGGACATCCGAACCATCCTGAATTACATGGGCTACGTGCCTGACCTGGGGACGGCATACAAGCTCACGGAGTTGGTGGAGACCCTGCAGGTGAAGATGGTCTCCTTTGAACTCTTTCTGGCCAAGGTGGAGTGTGAGCAGATGCTGGAAATCCACTCACAAGTCAAGGACAAGGGCTATTCTGAGCTGGACGTGGTGAGCGAGCGCAAGAGCAGTGCTGAGGACGTGCGGGGCTGCTCAGACGCCCTGCGGCGACGGGCTGAGGGCCGGGACCACCTGCCAGCCTCCGTGGCCCGTGTGGCCCTCCAGAAGTCTGCCAGCGAGCGGGCAGCCAAGGATTACTACAAGCCCCGAGTGACCAAAATCTCGAGGTCGGTGGACGCGTACGACAGCCACTGGGAGAGCCGGAAGCCGCCCCTGAAGACCTCGTTGAGCCTGCGGAAGGAGCCCGTGGCGACAGATGTGGGTGACCTCAAGGACGAGATCATGCGCCCGTCTCCCTCGCTCCTGGCCATGTCCAGCTCCCCTCATGGCAGCCCTGATGACCTCCCATCCATCTCCCCCAGCAATGGCCTTGGCCTGCTGCGCGGCGCGTACTTCTCGGCTCAGGATGACGTGGACCTGTACACGGACTCGGAACCTAGGGCCGCATACCGGAGGCAGGACGCCCTGCGGCAGGATGCCCTGCGGCAGGATGTGTGGCTGCTCAGAAATGACGCCCACCCCCTCTACAAGCGCACGGCCCCTGCCAAAGAGTCCGCCCTGTCCAAGTGCCAAAACTGCGGCCTGTCCTGCAGCTCCTCCCTCTGTCAGCGCTGTGACAGCCTGCTCCCCTGTCCCCCAGCCCCCAAGCCCAGCGCCTTCCCCAGCAAGTCCTCCACGCACGACAGCCTGGCCCACGGGTCGTCTCTGAGGGAGAAGTATGCAGGCCAGACTCAGGGCCTGGACCGGCTGGCGCACTTCCACTCAAAATCCAAGCCCTCCACCACAGCCACCTCCCGCTGTGGCTTCTGTAATCGCCCAGGTGCCACCAACACCTGCACCCAGTGTTCAAAAGTTTCCTGCGACGCCTGCCTCATCGCCTACCATTATGACCCCTGCTGCAAAAAGAGCGAGCTGCACAAGTTCATACCCAACAACCAGCTGAACTACAAGTCCACGCAGTTCTCCCATCTCGTGTACAGATAGACCGGACCCCGCACCTCCCTGCTCCAAGGGCTACACCACTGATCTTTCTGCTCTCCCGGGGAAGAAGTGCCCATGCGTTGATCCGGGCAGCGGAGACCTGCACTTGACCGTGTAGGTGCCGGGGATTTGGGTTGGCTGCACCGCGTGGGAGTTCACTTGGTGACTAACACATTTCACCTGATGGCTGCTTTGTCGCCTGACAAGGGAGAGAGGGTGGCAGTTCCGTTCAGATTCATCTTTGCTAATCTCTCCACTCCCTTTCTTGTTTTGAAAAGAGGATCTCTATCTCTGGGACTCGTGCCACATCTACCCCTCCCACTGCAGAGCCAACTTGTACTGGGAAGGGCCCCCCAGGTCACCTCCAGATGCCCACCGGGGACGGCGAGCTAGAGGCCTGTTGGCTTGTGAAATGAGCCCTCCTGCCACACTGGGCCTCTTCCAGTGGCTCATCCCTTCTGCCATCCTCCTCGCACACACAAGGATCCCCTGCTCTCTCTGCCCTGACTCCCACCCCACCCCAGGTTTCAGAGGGGACCCGAGTCCAGTGTTAGCTGAGTGTCACCCTGTTGCCATCACAGCTCGGTCGAGCCCCTGCCCTTTGTGAACGCGGCTCCCGTGCGTTGGAGTGCGGGCCTTCCACAGCAGGGCTGGCTCCCCCATTCCTGTCGTTTGCACATGCCCCTCTTACTGTACTGTAAATAGATATTTTTGAAATTTATTTTTAAATAAATATTCAACTTGCTGTGTGTTTCAACGTGGTTAAAACATTAATTATGTAGCTATTTATAAAAACATCCTGGGTCCTTTAGTCTTCCAAGGGAGGCTCTCGTGCCCTTCCATGCTGTGTCCTCCACCGCCCCAGCCCGAAGGCAGAGCAGAATGTGGGGGGGCAGAGGAGGAACAGAGACAGCATCCCCGAGTTGGTGGAGAGCCACTGTCTTCCCTACAATAAATTTCTATACACCTACCTCCAGTGTGCACTACGGGGGTTCATGCGGGCCGGGAGGTCTGTGCACCTGCAGACTGTGATGACCTGCTGACGAGTTGGGAACCTCACCTGTGGATCTGCAGCCTGGCCTTTGCCGCTTGCCGGGCGTGAACTTGCACTCCGAACGTCCCGAGTCTCTCTTCAGAAGGAAACTCATGTGGGATTCCCATCACCCCTCCATCTCAGTCACCTTCTCTTCAACTGTTTCTAGGACTCTGCAACACACGTGATCTTTTTTGCACTAAAAGTGGGCGGGAGTCGGCGTGCGCCCGTCAGACACGTCTCCTGAGATTCTCAGCTGAGCCGCAGCGCTTCCAAACCCGGAGGCCCCTTAAACTCCTCATATGAATGACTGACCCCTGGGTTTTCCCGGTGGGGGCCAGAGCAGGAGTGGGGCCAGAGTTTGAAAATAAAACTGCTTCCTTGTGAAATAATAATATATTCTAGCCATAAGTGTTTGCAATGTACAGAATGTTGTAGGAGTTGACCTGCAGTGGGTTTCCTGGTGGAAGGAGGTGTTCAGCTCTTGAGCAGATTTAAATCCGGCTGAATCCTGAGGCCACTGTGAATTTGCTGGTGTTCTAACTCAGTGGAGTGATTTTAAGGTTTTTCAAATCTATGGCTTTTTTATATATCTAGTGGATCACACGTAGATATTCAATGTGTATATAAAGCCGAATTTCAACCAACTTTATTACCAAGACCACCCATTCTGGCGCATTTTTCTTCACTCTCCCTTTCCACATTTCTGAAGTGTCAATGCCTGGCCCACTCCCGAGCGCTCTAATTTTCTAGTTCTCCGTTTCCAGACCACTCGAGCACTATAGTTACTCTTTTAACCAACCGTGATGCCACGTAACCTGCACAGTGGACGAGAGCAGGAACGGAAATGTCCTCGGGGAGAGGCCCGTGTGTGTGTGTCGGCCTGGAAATGCCGGGGTCGTGGGCTGGAGCAGGAAGTGCCCTGACCATGCTCTCTGTGCGTGTCTTACTGTATGAGCTTGCCGTGAGCGAGAGTGAAGTAGATGCTAATTTAAACATGCAGCTGTTTTGCATTCGATTTCTATCAAGAGTTGAAATGTTGAGAGACGATTTAAAGAAATAATAAAGTGTCTTCCATTATTTAATAAAGTGTTTGGGGTTTTATGTCCCCCTTCCCTGCTGCTTTGAAGTTTGAGTTGCTTGGGTTCTGGGATTTTATTTTTCCCCTCAAGCCACATTTAGTTCCTTAATTACACTTTCTTCTCCATGAAACTGACAGATAAGAAGAGCTGGCATTTGAGTGCTTACTGTGAGCCAGGCACTTTATTTTTTAATTTGCTTTTATTTTTTTTCATACTTTTCTCCTTTTTAAAAAAATACTTACTGATTTTAGAGGGAGAGAGGAAGGGAGAGAGAAAAACACTGGTTTGTTCTTCCACTTGTTTATGCACTCATTGGCTGGTTCTTGTGTGTGCCCTGACTGAGGAACCTGCAGCCTTGGAGGGTTCAGACAACCAACGAGCTAACCAGCTGAGCTACCTGGCCAGGGTGTGAACCGGGTACTTTATGATGCTTGATCTTGTGTAACAGCCTGAACACTCCTGTAAGGTAAGTACTGTTGTGAACCCCATCATACAGATGGGGAAGTAGGTGTGCAGAATTCAGCCGTGGTGCCCGGGAGAAATGACTACTGTTGCTGACTGACAGCCATTAAATAACTTGGAAGGATGATGTGAAAAAAATTAATTCCATTTTTAATTCTTTCGATCCATGGAGATGCCTCCTCACGGAGGAAGTCAGTTTAACGCTAGCTTGTTTTTAACGAAGAAAGCAGGTGTCAGGCTCAGAGCCTTTGGCAGAACCTTAGCTAGATTTCAGTTGCCTTCTTTTTGGCGTAGGCTGCACTGGTTTTCCATCTACAGCAGTGATAGGAGATTCCTTTAACTAAAGTGCTTTTTAAAAATGACGATTGACTCGCCCTGGCTGGTGTAGCTCAGTGGATTGAGCGCGGGCTGCGAATCAAAGCATCGCAGGTTCGATTCCCAGTCAGGGCACATGCCTGGGTTGCAGGCCACAGTCCCCAGCAACCGCACATTGATGTTTCTCTCTCTCTCTTTCTCCCTCCCTTCCCTCCCTAAAAATAAATAAATAAAATCTTTAAAAAAAAATTAAAAAAAAATGACGATTGACTCAAAAGCAAAATACATGGCAAAAATGTTAAGGGTGGTATAAGAGCAGCTGTGGTTTGGGACATCCTGGCTTTACGTGCCCATGATGGTGACGATGCTGACAGCTCCGCTGGGTGGGCCCCCTCGGGGTGGCTTAGCTGCTGGGGAAGAGGCTGATCAGGTTTCTTGATTTCATGCCCTCGCTGAACAAATAAATATCCAGGCCTCAGGCCAGATCAGGGTCCAGGTGCTGGGTGTGGTTTGAGCTCCAGCGTGGAAATGGCACCTGCCATCCTGGCTGCAGCAACAGCAGCTTCCTAGAGGTGAACACTGAGCCAGGAGAGTGAAGGAGGCCAGACACACGCATCCAAAGCAGAGCAGAGACTTCAGGCAGATTGCTTAATTTGTGTATGTAAATGACAAGCATATTTCAACATCAGCAGGCACACCAGCTGTACAACGGTAGCTCTGCTGCCAGCTCTGAGCACCAATCTGCAGCACCCGGTGCGCATGTACCAATGTCGGGGATGGGAGGTGTAGCAGACGGTGCAGATCGACCCCTGATCTCCATTCACCCCTTCTATCGGGAGTGGAAGCCCCGATTGTTAGACATGTGGCCGTCCAGAATAAAAACTGCCTTAAAAATTTACTGACTTTAGAGAAGCATTGCTGGACAGAATAAATGCTGCTTTCTCTTTATTTTCACTTAGAATAATGAGTTGATACCTTGAATCCCCGAGTGACTAATTTTTAATCACAAACTCATTGATTTCAGTACATTTTAAGTTTTGGTGTGTATTGTTACTGTCGTTGATGCTCAGCTTCCCATCTTTGGCCAGTAGGAGCCACCTCAGTCTCCCGAGTCCGTTGCACATGGCCCTGAAATCTTTGATTGCTTTCTCACGACCTGGTATGACGAGGTGCTTGAGGTTCATCGTGTAGGTGTCCCACCCGAGTCCTGCAGTCGGGTGTTTCTGAGTCCTGGGGCCTTGCGCGGGGAGATGACATTGGGAGACTAGTCTGGGCGCTCGGGGAGCTGACTGTTGCTGTGCTGTTTCTAGGTGTTTTCAGTGGGCAGAGGTAGGAACAGGTTCGTGTTTCAGAAAAACGACACACAAGTCCATGCTTATACTTACATTGAAATTCAGGACCCCAGAGTTTCCGTCTTTTCCCCCCACACTGAGAATCCTGGTCCTCAAGGACTCCACGGGAGCCTCTACTAATTTCGATTTTGCCACCCACGACTAAAGCTAATCCTGACTGATGTGAGGGCATGGCGGGCTTGGGGTGGCCCTGGGAGAGTGTCAGTTATTCACGGAGCAGGGGCGAAGGACGAGGCTGGGGGCATGAGGAGCGTTTGGCAGTTCGCACACGTGATGAACTGGTTGCTCGCTGCTCTATTCGGAAATGAAACGTCGGGTACAGGGGAAGCCAGGGTGGGTGAAATGTGGTTTAAATGCAGTTCCTCACCTTCCCCCCGACCCCAGAGGGGCCCGGGGTCCTGTGCTGTTGACCTTTCCAGCCTTTCTTCCCACTCTCACTGCTCTTGTCCGCATCTGCACACCGCCGTTTCCCTGCGCTGTCCGGTGTGGCCTGAGGAGTGCTTCCTGTGCTGTGTCTCCTGCAGCTTGCTCTCCTCCTCTCCCTCAGCCTCCTGAGATTCGTCCATTTGATACGTTCATTCTGGTTTCATTAATGCGCCCATCCATTCTCACTGCTGTATCTATTCCACTGCATTATTGTACCAGTTTATCCATTATCCTAGGACAATTGTTTATTTAGCTTGGATGTATCCAACATCTTGCTGTCACAAACACTCTTGCAGGTGTCTCCTGGTGGGTAAGAATTTCTCCAGGGAAGGCCAGGGGTGGGTAAAGTTTTTTTTGTAAATGACCAAACAGTGAATATTTTCAGCTTCAGGAGCTAAGAGCCACCCCCCCAAAAGTAGGTCCTTATATAACGAGAGAAAACAATTTTCCACAGTATTTAAAATTTCAAAACTTTACCTATGGACAATGAAATTTACATTCCATATAGTTTTTATGTCATGAACTATTCTTTTGACAAAAAATTTTTTTTCAAGTTTCAACCATTTGAAAATGTTAAAAACCATTCTTAGCTCTCTGGCAGCACAGTGGCAGGAGGGGCGGGCTGGCCCCGGGCAGCGGCCCGCCAGCCTTGCTATGTAGGGCATGGGCCCAGGAGAGGGCCGGCTGGGCGAAGGGGGACAGGCGTTTGTAACTTCCTTGGCTTTGCCAGGTGCTCGTCCGAGTCCTGTGGTCAGCCGGGATTGTCACCAGGGCCGAGACTGCCCGTTGCCCTTTGCATCAGTCACACGGACTCTCCACTGAACGTGCGGCTGGCTCCTTTGCTTCTGGTTTCATCTGTGATCACATTTGAAAAGGGGCGATAACACACTGTGTTCCTTTTATTTCTTTATGAAAGAATTAAGAAGTACATGTAAACAAGATATTTAAAGTTACCATAGTCCTTCCTCTCAGAACCAAAGTTAAACCCGCCCGTCGTCACACATTTCATCCTTCGAGGCTGGTGCGCTCACACTGACGAAGGCGCATCAGGCTTGTGTTCGTGGTAACAGGAAACCCGCCGGCAGCGGCACGAACCGTGAGAACACGCATCATCTCACACAGTGCCATCTGGAGGGCGTCCACTCCAGGACCACTGAGTGCACTGGCCCAACTGTGTCACTGAAAACTCCAAGCCTTCTGTCTTTCTGCTCCGCCACCCTTGCGCACCGGGAGGTCTTCCTTCGTGGTGGCAGTGCTCAGCACTGCCGGGGCAGGGCCCGACTCACGTCGTCCATCATGATGGGAGGCAGAGGCCAGCCAGCGGGAAGAGGGTGTTTCCCTTCCTCGAATGTCTTTGTGAGGGTGCAGGAACACTTCTAGAAATTCTCTTAAGATGTTGCTTCATTCTGCCACCAGAATCGGGTTGGTGGCCCATCCCTCTGCCATTCCCAGGCAAGGGGAGTGGAAGGACCAGGGACGGCTTGGGCTGGGAATGGGCCCGCTTTCCCCTTGATGCATGTGGTCACCCGTTTTCCCCCCAGAATGGGTTTTCTCAGCAAAGATGACAGGGCCTAGGGTAGAAAATGGTTGGGTGGGCAACCTACAGATCTGCCACATTTGGGGATTAATGGGTATTTGAGGAGTCATATCTGTACTTTTAAGAAAAATACAAGATTTCTACTACTTTAATTCATTTGTAATCATTCTAGAATCTCAAACATTTAAGGAGAAGATGAAATTTTTCTCCCTCTAAAGATGGTAAGATGCTGGCCTAATACACTGTGAACATCTCCATACCCGTAAATCTTTAATCGCCGGCACTTTATTGTTTTCCTCACCAATTCCCTGTCGACGGGCAAAGGCTCTTTTCGGTTTTTCCTCGTTGCAGACAGCGCCAGGATGACCGCCCCCCCCCCCCCCCCCGGGGCCGAGTTTCCTGCGCACTGGTTTTGGGCCCTGCAGGGAAGTGCTGTGTCAAGGACAGGACTCGTCCTGGCTTCTGAAAGGTGTCCCCACGGTGTCCTCCAAAAAGGTCTAACCAGCTGGCCCTCCACCGGCAAGTAGTCACTTTGCCACAATATGAACCAACTACATTTGTGTGGGCTTTTTTTTTTTTGCTAAGCAAAGACCTATTTTCTTCCCCATTTGTATCAGGGAAATTAGTCTTCCTTCTTTTGTCACATGTCCAGTGGGGTCCCTGAACCCCTAACTCCACTGGTGCGAGAAACGACAGGAACCTGAAAGGAAGGGCGTGTGGCTACTTTTTCCTTCGCACCTGCACTCTGACCGTATTGTTTTTACCTAAAACACATGGCCTGGCTGTGGCTGGCGTGGCTCGGGGGCGCATCATCCTGCAAAGCGGAAGGTTGCCGGTTCAATTTTGGGTCAGGGCACATACAAGAAGCAACCAATCAATGTTTTTCTCCTTTTCTCCTTCCCTTTCCCTCTCTCTCACAGTAAATAAAACATTAAATGAAACAAAACATATGGCCTGGGGACCTTGAGGAACAACTTCATGATTCTGGCTGCTGTATCAGGACTGTTTCACATTTGGTTTCCTACTTACCAACCAGCGGGAGAAACACAGGTCTGCATTCTGGAGGGAGTGGGAGAGGGGCGAGGGGACCTCACTCCTTTTTTCAGCCTTTCAAGTTCTAATCCATGGCAGCACACTGCTGCTGAGACTCCTTCTCATGCTTGAATCAGGGGCCAGTCCCAAGACCGTGGCACCCCAAGCCCTGCCTGTAACCTGACAGCCATGACCTGCTAAGGGAAGCTGGCCGCCACGCTGTCCACCCCGGCTGCCCCCACCAAAGCCGAAGGAGGATCCTGGCTGCGGTCACCCTGCTGAGAACCCTGCCAGATGTGTGGGCGTCTGTGGGAATGTGGAACTGAGACCGCGTGAGGCCAAGTCTTGCTGATAGCACTGCTGCTGTGGGTTCTGAGAAGGGTCCCCACTCACACAAAGGCATCTGCAGGCAAACCACAGCCTGTGTCGGGGGACTTGGGGTGCTGAGGGCCTGCCAGCGCCCTGGGCCGGCCTTGCCCCTGGGCTTCACAGCAGCCAGGGCCTGGCTGGCATGCCCACTGTGAAAAGAGGTGGCCGGCCTGGGGGTGGGAGCCTTTCCGTTTTGCCTCTGGGCTGAGCATCTGAGCACCAGACTGAGGCACTGAGCCACCTCCTGCTTGGCCAGGCCAAACTTGATCTCTGGAGACCTAGGAAGAGCCAGCTCCTTTCCCTGGGAGGCCTCATACCCTGAGCCTCAAGGTTCCCAGGGGCCCTGCAAAGACAGCGCTGCAGAGGGGACGCCAGAGGTGGGTCCGGCTGCCAGGGCTCCCCGCTCCCCAGGCCAGGCACACCTCCCGAGTTCACTGGCTGAACAGTCAGCTTCCCCAGAGGCACTGGCCTCACACTCTAGTCCTTTCTCTGCGTGCTGTGTGTAGCTCTGCTGTCCTGTCGAGCAGACCCCGAAGGAAAGTATGCGAGAAGTTAGTTATGCTGGATTTAAAGAAATCTTATAGGCATATAGTACCTCAAATAGAATTATTAGATATGCTAAAGGTAGACAGCAGGAAGTTTCGATTCTCAGGCAAAGACATTAGAAAAAATCCACCAGAAAAATATATCTTGGTAGACTTCTGCCTGCTCCAAACTGACTAGCCAGACAGACAGGGAGGAACACGGATTACTCCCGTTTCCATGGAAATGCTCTTCCAGGCTGAGCCCTCACTTGACCAGCAGGGGGCAGAAGAGGCCCGAGGGAGATCCAGACCAATGCTGGTACCTGCTGGGGAGGTGCCCCCACCCCCACAGCCAAGCCTTGGGGCCTTCCACCAAGTGCCCCATATGCTTCTTTCCCAGTGTCATTTTCAGGTCTCAGCTAAAAGTGGCGGGCCAGGCAGGACCTGGTGACAAGGGCCAGTCTGAATTGAAAAGAACCTGTTTTCACTGCTTACTCTCTGAACTCCAAAAAAAAATTTTTTTTTTCTGTCAAGCTATTGGGTTTACAATGCAGCTTCCGCCTCCGTGATCAGATCCTGGGTTTTAGGGGAGAAAGTAAACTACTTGTGAGGTGGGGGTGAGAGAAAGTCTGGTCTCAGACCCCGGCCCACCCCCTACTTCATGAGGACAAAGGTCCCCCCTCTTGCTTTTCCACCAGAAGGAAACAGGAAATGATGAGACTGGAGTTATGCCCACACCATCCCTCCAGTGGGGTATCAGGTGAAATAAAAGAATCCTGTTTGCCTCAAATCATGGGGTTAAGAAGAGAGATTACAAAAACAGACGACCATATTTTAGCTCTATCAAGTACAAATTTACTTTTCATGCACAAAAAGGAAACTGCGTGCTTCCTGCCTGACTAGCCTTACACTTCCAGGGAAAGGGAAGGGTTGTGGGGGGGGGGGGGCCTGGCTTCGTGGGCTGGACGCACGAGTCCTCAAAGGGTCCCAAGATCAGTCTTTCCTGACACCCAGGGCCACGCTGCTTGAGGCAAGAGATGGCCGTGTACTTGCGGCCAGCCCAGGGTCTGAGCTGGCCCCCTGGGTCCCCACAGAGAGCCAAGGGTGTGCACATGGTGAATGAAACCACCCAGAGGATGACACGTCCCAGCTCCAGCCAGGACCCTGAGCCACACAAGGGAAGTGCCAACAGCCTGGAGATGGGCAAAGGCAAGCAGACATGAGGCCTGTTACAGGGCAGGCGAGGAGCAGGTGTGAGAGTCGGCAACTCCGTTTCACCTGGACGGGACTGGCCGCTCGGGACTGTGGTGTGAGAGAGGGGCAGTGCAAGCACTCTGTGAAGGGCCTGGGGCCTGGGGATGCAGTGGCTGCCTGGGGATTGCAGGCGAGGATAGAGGATCGGATGCGCTGGCTGGAGTGTGGGGAGGGGCAGCAGGCTCTGGACCCGACTCATGTGTGGGTGAGCTGGGACCCTGGCACCCCAGAGTACAGAATTGGGAGAGGGAGGAAATGCTGATTAGCAGTGACGGTGGCCATAGGTGAGCGGTGGGCAGGCCCCTCGCAGCCCAGGAAAAGGGGCCTCTGGACAAACAAGGACCCCAGTGAAATCAAAGTAAGGGAGGTGGCCGCTGGGCTTGCACCACTTGGTTCAAGTGCATGAATTTAAAGGAAATCAGGCAGTGGCTGCTGGCCCGCATCAGCGCTGGACCTCTAGCTCTTCCCTCTAGGGGGCAGTCTGACCCCACAGAAAAGGCACTCCCCCAGCCCCAGCCCCAGCCCAGCTCAGCTGCTTCCACAGGGGCTCCAGGGAAGGGCCTGTGCAAGCAGGCGTATGCTGGGGACCAGTGTAAACATTCACAGTATTCCCAGAGAAGGCAGTGGCTGCCTGCCACCTAGGGGGACAGCCTGTGAGGTGCCAATCAGAGGTACAGAAGAAAAAGGTCACTCAGTTTTTCTTTCTCAGGGTGTACAAGGAACATCACAAGGGGAGTGTGAGGTTTTCAAGGTTTCTGGGCCTGCCACTTGGGTCAGAATTGCTGCTACTGAGGCCCAAGGTGCCTTGATGACAAGGAGGCAAGTGGCAGCTGGCTCCCCGCCCAGCTGGCTCCCGGGGTCGCGGTGGTGGCAGGAGCTGGGCGTGGCGGACTGCAAACAGCGCCCCTGGAGGACACCCCGTCAGGCAGCTTCCACAGCAGGGCTCCTCCTCCTCTCAGGGGCCCTGGCTGGAGACAACCGTATGCCTTGGCTACAGAAGCAAAAGGAAACTTCTGCCGAGACAGGTGCTCCCTCTGACCTGCAAGCTGGGAGCCGCGCTGCAAGCAGAGGTCCGGCTCGGTGAGCAGTGGAGCGATGGCATTTCAGAAGCCAGCTGGCTCCGCGGGCCTGCACAGTCCGGGTGATGAGAGCCTTGGCTGCCCGGGCTCTCCTCTTCCCTGAAGGGGCCGCCAAATGCAGGTGCCCTGCGGCCCTTGCTGCGTGTCCATCCTGGGGGCCAGGCAGAGGCGCTGCTCCGTCACAGCAGCTCCTGCTCGTCATCCTCAGAGCCCGAGGGGCCCTGGCGCACCTCCTCATACCACTTGTTGGTGAGGGTTTTCATCTGTATGCGCCCGTGATGGAGGTCCTGAGGCAGGAGACACAACCAAGCCAGTGGGTCAGGGTCAGGGTCAGGGTCAGGGTCAGGGTCGAGGAAAGGAGAGGAGCTGCTTTGTACATTGGGGGGGATGGGAGGCAGGGGCCATGGCCACATACAGTTTCAAAGCAGGAACTAAGTCAGCTGGGATTCTTCTTTGTGGGGGTGGGAGAAACAGGAGGTGTCACTCAGAAACAGGACGAGTGGGAGACAGGGTGGCAGGATGTTAAAAACGGTGGCTCTGGAATCAGACACTCCTGGGCTCTCCTCCCGGCTTTGCCTCATACTGGCTGTGTGACCTCAGGGGGCTACCTTACCTCTCTGGGCCACAGCCTTCCCAGCTGTCAAGTGAGAGAACAGCCACCTCTGCTGGGATTGTCGGGAGGATGAACCAGAGCAGTTGTGAACACTGTGTGGTGTGTCTCATAGTGTGAGCTCACATACGGCATCGGGACTGCCACCAGCGGGAAATGGGGGGCAGCAGCCAGAAGAGCCCCTCCCCACCCCGAAGGCCCCCGAGCCTGCCTCCCACCCGGTCTGCCACCCAGAGGCCAGCAGTGCCCAAAACAATGGAACAAGCGCCTGAGCCTTGGGCCACTGCCTGCGGCCCTGGTGTCTGAAATTCCTCAGCTCAGAATCGGTAGCCAATCAATGATCCAAGTCTATCATCCAGGAAAAGCAAACTGTTAACAAGTCTATTATTAAACTAGCACTAAATCCGGCAGCGAAGGAAAAACAGCAGATGTGATCCTGGGAAGGAGAGCCAAGCAGGAGGTGGTGGCCCAGCCCCCCCTCCCCAACACAGCATGTGAGCCTTGCCTCCCTGTCCCCTGTGGCCAGTGCTGGTTCTGAGGGAGGAAGGCAAGGGACCCCCAGCCGTGTGCCGCTGGCCTGTGTCCCACCTCCTGGGTCAGCCGACGTGTGAAGAAGGGGTTCAGGTACTTGGCGTCCAGCCACAGGAAGCCTTTGAGGTCCTGCCGCCTGATGTAGTGGGCTTCATACTCCTCCTCGGTGAGCTCCGACAAGTGCTCCGACTCCACGGTGTTGCCCTGCAGGGAGCGGGTGGATGAGGGCTGGCAGATGGGCTGGCGTCCTCCTGGCAGCCCGCGCCACCCAGCCTACCTAGCGGCCCTTCACCCCAGTCACCCATGTCCCCGGCCCCGCCTGCACTTCCAAATCCATGCAGTGCATCTGTGGGCAGCAAGGGGCTTCCTGGGAGCCTGCAGGGAGGCAGGGAGGTTTGTAAAAACATGAAGGATACCCAGGAATAAACCAGAACTGGGAACAAATCAGAAGTTCTGGGCTGACGCTGGGCTTGGCTTGTAAGCTTCCAGGAGATTTCCATATGTAAGCGAGTGCTGGGGAGTGGTCGGAGAGGACAGTTGGGGGAGAAGAGACACATAGACAAGGGAACCACGGAGGAATGACGAGATCGCCAGCGCAGGGCACAGCAGGCCTGGACGGCGGGTGGGCCTCATGCTCACTGGACCAGCTCACTGGCCTCTGCCGGTGGCCGCACAGACCAAACTCCGGTGCGCTGCTCTGCTGCGGGAGCTGCTCTGCAGTCACAGACTGCTGGCTGGGCCGGCACCGGTTCACAGGGCTTGTGAGCCCCCAGAACGCTGGGCCCACCCGCAGAATCCCTGACTCAGGGCGTCTGGGATGAGGCCCAAGTATGTGCATTCCTAACAAGTTCCTCATGGTGCTGCTGGCCCAGGAACCCATGCTGGGGACCTCCAGGGGACCATGAGGAGTGAAGGCTCTGGACTCTGTGACCTCGGCTCACTGACGGGGCCTCTGTGCCTCGGTGCTCTCACCTGGGCGAGGGGCATGACAAGAGCATATGCTTCCTGCAGGTCACCGGGTGACCCGCCACAGGCCGAGGAGACTTGAGCACTGTGCCTGCACCACAGGACACTCCCTGAACAGCCTGTGCTTCTGCGGAGCAAACACCCAGCCTCTGCTTGAGCTGGGGGTGGGGGTGGGTGGGGCGCGGGGTAGTGTTGGTTCGCCCGGTGTGGCTGCAGGATCAGCACCTGGCAACCTGTTAGGTGTCCACATTCTTTCCAGCCACACCCCAGACCTGTAGGACCCTGGAGACCTGCACTGATTCTGACACCTGCTGACGGGTTTCAGACCTATGCTAGAACCTTTGGTGAAATGGAGGTGGGTTGGGGTGGGGGTGGGGGAAGGGCCGCTGACAGTGGGGGAGGGAGGCAGCCCAGCACCGGGTCCTCTGAAGGTTTCTTTCCAGCAGCATAGCCCAGACCAGGGCTTCCCGTGTGAGAAGTGGGCAGCACATCCCCGTGCCCTGTCTCCTGGCTGAGAATTTCTGTGCCATCCGTGACCAAAGTTACTGAGACAACTAGAAGAAGATGCATTTATGGAAATTTGTGTGTGGGGGGCAGTGGGGGAGCCGGTGCAGAAAGGCAGGAGAGGCCTGGGTGGCTTCTGCTCCTGTCAGAGGCTGGCTCAGCACATGGGGCCTGAGGGGGGCACACGGCAGGGAAGGCACAGCCACAGCCGACTTGGGGGGTGGCCCGCCGGCAGGAGCAGCTGCAGGCAGGAGGGTGGCTCAGAGGAGGCAGAGGTGGGCAGGGGTATGAGGCTCCAGTGGGCACCCCAGTCCCCAGTCAGGCCCTTGACTGGCTTCAGATCGGGGTACCTCTCATGGCCCTCAAAACCACCTTCCCCACCTCAGGCCCCAACAGGAGGCTCTTGGTAAGCACTGGGAATGATATGGTGTTGAAACCATCCAGTCTCAGGCCCTGATTGGGCAGGGCGGTTACTGGCAGGGGAGGAGTGTTGCTGGGAGAGTCTGATATAGACCCACGCTCCCTGTCCACGACCTCCGTGGCTTCACCAGACCACAGGGCTGGCAGACAAGCCACCCACAGCTACGCGTCAGAACCTTGGTTCGACCTCCTTGTCGGGGTGGGCGACTGCACCCGTGCGTGCGTGCATGTGCGAGTGCATCCTCAAATTGCGTCTCATCTCCCCACTTCCTGGCAGTCGGTGGGGAGCAGCCCTCTGCCCTGCCCCGCCCCTGGCCCACCAAGCACGAACCATCTTCTCGGTCTTGCTGAGGTTGACATCCTTCCTGTTCCGGCGACGCGCCTTGGCGTCCTCAATGTCCATGAGGCGGATGAGGGGCATGGTGCTGCCGCCCAGCAGCAGGATGGTGAAGAGCACGATGATGATGGTGGTGGTGCCGATGAGCTGCCGCTTCTCCATGGGCTCCAGGTCCAGGTGCAGGCTCAGGGCGTAGGGGATGGCGCCCCGCAGGCCTGGGGGACAGTGAGGGGCGTGAGGAGAGAGGGCAGCGGCACCCTGACCCAGGGGGCCTGGGGACAGTGCAGTATCACGGCCAGTCGAACATCCTACCCCACCGCACTGGAGGGCACAAACATCCGTGAGGCTCTGGGCTGGGAGAAGAGCAGGCTGCAGAGAGGTGGGGCCCAGGGGCAGGCTCCCCTCCGTTCCCACTTCACAGCGTGGTTGGGCGGATCAAGTGAGCTGCCCCGTGCAGGCTGTGAAGCGCAGCACGCGCACGTATTTATCCAGCCCAACACTCACACTTAGAAACACTAGGGCTAGTGCATGCAGACCGGGCCCTCCCTGTGCGCGCGCCGGCCCTGTGCTGAGTGCTCTGCGCCCGAGTTTCCTCTTCTCAGGAAACTGCAAACCAGGTCCTGTTACTCCCCACAATCCATTCACGAGACTGAGAGACCACGTGGTCCCAGGGTCACCCAGCCTGCAGGCAATATTACAAAGAGTGGCGTGTGCAGCGCCCCCGCTGCACAGCTCCTGGCAGCACCACCAGGCTTGGAGCCCTGAGTGACTTCTGGCTCACGAGGCACACTCGTTTCCAAAGGGTGCTGACCACATGCACCCTCTACACGGTGTGCGCCTTTGCGAGAGGCATCTTCCCTCCACGGTTTGTTCGAGGCTGGACTCACCACTGAACCACATGATGAACATCATCTTCGGGGTGATTTTATGGTCACGGAAGAAGTTCAGAAGGTAGGAGAGAGGGAAGATGTTCACCGCTCTGCCGAACAGCACGAGCACCTGTTAACAGCCACAAACACGTCTTAGACGCAAGCCTCTGGTGCTTCAAGTTGAAGCTCGTTGCGGCTCACGCAGGCCTTGTAGCACACCCACTGCAAGTACAGTGCCCCCCTCGGTTTTAACAGGCGTGATAACACCATGCTACTCAGAAGCCCGGCGGGGTGGGCTGTCCTCCTTGCCTGGTGTCTGCGTGCCTGGGAAAAGGTGAAGTTTGTGCGCTGCATCTCAGCAGAGGGAGAAGGCTAACGAGGTGTCGGCTCTGGCTTCACTGGTGACAGCAGAACAGAACTGAATGCCAAGAAGCCATGCGGACGCACCCAGAGGTTAACTGAAGGGCAGTCTAACCCCTCCACAGGCGCTCTGCCAGGGCAGGGGGCTGTGCTCGTGGTTCCCGAAGGGCTAGCTCTGCAGGGACAGATGGGGTGTTCCTGACTCTCCAGGGGGCCTGCGCCTCAGGGGAAAGAGGAGAGGCTGGGCAGGGCCAGCCCATGTGCACGAACACCACTCCCTGAGCCAGAGAGGCGTGTCGGCCGGTTCCAAAAGGTCACACAACCCAGCCAGCTGCTTGCCGTGGCTTCTGGTTGCTGCCCATCTCCAAAAGCATGTTTGTTTTGGTAAAATACAGCTTTGTGTAGTTTAAATCTTCTCTAAGTGGGTACTTAGATCTACTTATTTACTTGCATTTTTTCAGTCTCGAAAAGGATAATATACACACGTACATGACGCAGGCTCTAAGTTCCTCCTTTCCACCAGCACGAACTGAGGGGGCCTTGGAGCATGTGCCTCGGATGGTTAAGTTGATAATGGCTCCCAATCATCTCACGTTTATATGCCAGACAATGCGCTGAGCATTTTCTATGTATTATCTTGTTAAATTTAGATCCCTGCAATGGTCTTACGAAGTAGGTGGCACTGTCTCCATTTTAGGGACAAGGAAAGGGAGACCCAGAAGGGTCAAGTGACTGGCCCAAACCGAGTCTCTGCTCCAGGCCCCTGGCCCTCCTGCCTCTCTCTCCTCCCAGCCCACAGCCGACACGGTCTCCTCTGGGCTTCATCCGCCGACACCCAAAGTGGCCCCTAGCCCCAGTGCCCACCATAAAGACTCATACTTTCTGAAAAGCCTTGCTGCTGGCCCCTTGTCCTGGAACCCGAATCTGGAGGACACCGGTCACAGAAGCCACGCACTCTTGCTGACTGAGAGGTGCAAGCACCCAGGTGGCCAGGAAAACCATGTTTTTCCTGAGGGCTCCTCATCTCTGTGTCTCAGGCTCCCTGCACGCCAGACGGGCAGGCTTCTGGGCTGCCCCCTGCAGGCGACCGTGCACAGTGACAGGTTCGCCTCCCCAGAGCTGTGCTCATGACGTGGGGTTGGCAGTAACAGTTAACTGAAGGTGAATTACGATGATTCAACAATAGTAAAGTAGACTTCTTATGCGCATTATTACCATAGGACCTAAAAAGACGAGAGATCGAGTTGGGGATGGAGGATGGATCCGCAGGAGGGCCCACGGGGATGCAGAACACAGACGGGTGACCTGGGCACACCAGGCTCAACCCAGCTGGTCAGGAGCCACTCATGTCACTCAGATCGGATGCCTGGGAGAGCTGGGCCTTTCTCTCAGATGCCAAACTGTTCTTTCCCCCACAAGGATCTGATTCTGCTGCAAATGATTAAGCTTCTACTTTCCTTTTTTAGAGGCGCATTTTAATTTGTCTCCTCCTGCCACCCCCAGAGCGATCAGAACAGTTTCCTGAGCCTTCCTGATGGTGAGCGAGCGGCACCTGGGATGAGTCCCCTGGGTGGCGCTGCTGGGGCACAAGAAAGGAGCTGGTATCCTTACTTGACACGTGTCCAAGGTCATGCTTCTGCATGGACACGCCTGGGGGAGCCACACTAAGAAATGCATGCCCTGTAAGCTACCCGGAAAACATGCAAAGAAAAAGAATCATCCCCAGTTCTATAAGCACTGGGAACACTTGGCTAGATTTTCTTTACATATTTTCTTTTTTCTATGCATATGTTGTTACATGGCTTGCTCAAATCCATATTCAATTCCAAAATCTGCTTTCACCACCTACCCTAAAAATTCATAAGCTTGTAGTTTTAAAAGAAGCCCGTAACATTCAAGACCATTTAAATTTTTTTTTTTTTTGGTGAAAACTAATACTTTTTTTTTTTCCTTTTTTTTTTTACTTAAATGAATGTTCAAGTACAGTTTTCACCCCCCTACTCCCATTCAAGTCCTCCCACCCCATTTAAATTTTTAAAGAAACCAAAATCCTTTTCTGGGGGTATTCATTCATTTAGTTCCATCCCTTTACTGTATGTTTATGATTTTTTAACAAAAGAAACCTTAAACAAAAGCGTGTCTATGTAGCTGTTGACTTCGAAGAGCTAACAGTTACATAAATGAATCCGGAACATGTGGTTACTGAGCTGTGAATAAGTAATTAAATAAAAACGAGGAAAATACTTACTATGCACCAGACGACAAAGGAAATTTCAAACTTGTGAGGGAAACTAAAAATGGACAGGCCAAGAAACGCAAACACACATGTTTCTGAAACAAACCAAAGAATGGATTATTCAGCCCCGACTATTTCTTCCAACACAGACTAAATTGTTCAAGCAAGCAAGTGTTCACGCGTCAGTCAGAACCCAGAGTTAACGCTGGGCTCATTTTCTGGGACGTCCTGCAACCGATACCTGGTGAAGCTTGTCCTGCAATTCTCTCCCTCTTCTATGTCACACAAGTGACACGTGCTTGCTACTCAGAACCTCCTAATTTAATGAGGCAGCTGTGCAGCCCTCATGCCAATTAGCACTCGGTCCACTTACTGAATGCCAATCAGTAAGGATCCCGACTGCTGGCAAAGTGGCAAGAAGTCAGAGCCAGAGGCTGCTGGGGCCGCGTGACTAGTGTGAAAGGGCTCTTTGCTATCTTCCTGGCCGGAGCGGACCAAGTCAAATGCCAGACCTCACACCCTTAATGCCACCGCAGGTTTAGGAGATGGCTCACCCCTGCAGGGTCTGCAGGGAGAGACACATTTCTGGCCCCTGGCTTCGCTCCACAAGTCCGAGTCCAACATGTATACTTGATGTGCAGGTGGTGGAGGTATATCTTAAGGAAAAGCACCTTGCACGTTTCCAGCACTAGGTCCTCGCTTCAACTGTGACATCACCCAAATAGCCTCTGTAACCAGGGAGAAAAGGCCATTTTTAAATAGTTGAACATCATAATATGGTGAGGCTGCTTTAAAAGCATTTCAGCCCTGTCATTTTCCTAAAATGTGTATATTTTTAAAACACGTCACAAGCTGGACAGTAGATCCACCCCTTTCCTCCTTGAATTTTCTTCTGATCCATTAAAAATTTTTTGTGATCTTTCCAAATTAGCTCATTTAGAACACACTGAGATCTATGTTATGCTTTTCTTTGGCAGCATAACTCCTGTAGGCACAAGTAGGTTTATGCAAAGCAGTTTATTCTTGTAGTATTATTATTTATAATTGCATTAGTTCCGTACACCTACCTTTGCCCCACCCTGTTTGGGATGTGATGGCTAATTTAATGAATTCTTTGTCATTGCTTATTTCAACTGTTTCTACTTCTAATACAACGAACAACAATAAAGGTAATTCTGCACAGGCAACATTCCTGGTGGTAGAACTGTGGGTCAAAGGGCACGAGCCTTGTAAACTCAGACCTGCTGCAAATTCAGACTCTCCACAGAGATGGCATCAGCAGACATGCCACCAAGAGGCCTGTTTTCCACACACCTGTGTCGGAAGTGGGTGCTATCAAACCTATAATGCACTAATCTCTCGGGTACCAAGCAGAAATTGATGGACATTTTGCCTTACACCCTTTACCGGTGAGAGCCAGGGTCAGGATCATTAGTGGTGACTTTCTGAGAGGGGTGCACTGGGGAAAATACCAACTGGACTAGAAGAGACAGAGCGGGCTTCAGAGTCACTTCTGATCCCTGTGACTGTGGGCAAATCAGCTGACGTGTGAGCCTCCTCACCCAGGGGGGAATGAAAGCACTGCGCAGCCTGCCCCGCCCCTCACATGTGACAGCGTGGGGCTCACGCTCCCAAGTGAGACAAGCCCCGCTGCAATGCCAGGGGAGACGCTGACGGTGGTGGCCAGGGCACGGACACCTGGCGCCAGTGCAAAGGGACAGTGTGCATTGTTCCTTCACTCCCAGGCGTAAGCTAGGGAGGAGGTACATGTGTGGGGTGTGGGGGCTGGCCATCCTGGTGTACCCCAGCTCAACAGCAATAGCTCCCCAAGTTGTCTTTTAAAGGTCCTGTAGACAAGTGTGGGAAAAGCTATGACTGCATTTCTCTCTCAGAAATTCACAATGCATGCTAGCTGAAGTGTCTTGCAGTGCAGGAACTTGTTAAACTTTACTTACCCCAAGACTTCCCAAACTCTTGATTGTGGGGTCTTTATTCCCCTAACTCTCATCAATATCAGTTCCAAAGGAAAACATTTTTGGAAATGTCACTTTAACACATTAAAATGCATGAGTCTCAAATGTTCATAATTAGTTCTTGTTATTTTTGGTTTTAAAATGGCATGCATCAAGTGTTCCATTTGTTAGGCATTAGGTTTATGTTGTGGAATTGAAAAGCCAGAGTGACTACCAACAGATAAGGGGGGGTGTTTTCTGGCCCTGAGGGGTCCTGCTGCCTCTTCTGCCAGGAGAACCCTCGACCCTAAAATGGCGAGGTGGACGAGCAGCTCCGGGCAGGCCCCCGCCCGAGCGCAGAGCAGAACTCACCGCACAGGAAGGCCACGGTCCGCAGGGTTTGCTGCATGAGGATCTGGGTGACCGGGGACAGGTTGTGGTGCGTGTAGTGGGACATCACGATGCCTGAGAACAGGATGGCCATGATGCCTGGAGAGGGACAGAGGGGCCGAGTGAAATGGGCAGAAAAGCACCTACCACGTGACCCACAAACAGTATGTCCCACTTCCTGCAGGTCCCTGGAGCCCACAGTGTTAGGTGTTTTAAGAAAAAAGAAAAAAGAGAAAACGAAATACTACCTGAGGCCTCCCAGAGGCTGCGGAGAAATGCTGAGGCCCTTCTGTCTGGCAGCATCATCACCAGCTGGCAGACCTCGGGCCGAGATCCCCGGCCCCACACCAAGCCCGTTTTCACTTTTTTTTTTTTTCAAGATTTTATTTATTTTCAGAGAGTGGGGAGGAAGATTGAAAGAGAAGGAAAGGCCCTGGCTGGCGTAGCTCAGTGGATTGAGCGCGGGCTGCGAACCAGGCATCGCAGGTTCGATTCCCAGTCAGGGCACATGCCTAGGTTGCAGGCCATGTCCCCCAGCAACTGCACATTGATGTTTCTCTCTCTCTCTCTCTCTCTCTCTCTCTCCCTCTCCCTTCCCTCTCTAAAAATAAATAAATAAAATCTTAAAAAAAGAAAGAGAAGGAAAGAATCAGTGTGTGAGAGAAATGTGGATTGGTTGCCTTGCCCCCAACTGGGGACCTGGCCTACAACCCAGGCAGGTGCCCTGACTGGAATCGAACCAGTGACTTTTTGGCGCACAGGCTGGCGCTCAGTCCACTGAGCCACACTGGCCAGGGCCAGGGCAGGGGTGGCAAGGGCCCCAGTTTTCTCATCTGAGCAGTAGGAACAGTAGCACCCATTCGTGAACTGTTCGGAGAGCAATGAGGACCAGCCATGAGATCCTGACATGACTCAGCCACTCCGGAGAGCTGGGGCCAGACAAGAAAATCAACATGGAGTGGGCGAGTGGCCCGGGGGTGAAGAAGGCACAAATGAGCCCCTATAAGGGGCGGAGGGCGGCCCTGCGCATGGGGTCTCGGGCTGACTGGCCTTCCTGCTGGTTTTCTGAGAGATGCGAGGTATCTGTTTCTTATGGGAAATCTGCTAACTTAATGATGTAAACTAATTCCAGTGTTTCAAGTTTTTTTGTGTGTGTGTAGATGAACAAGCTCTATCTGGGGGTGAAATTAGACCAGATGAAAATGGGCCTCTGGCCTTTACCCCGGCCTAGCGTGGGGTCAGGGCATCTCTGAGTCCTCGGGGCCAAAGGAAAGAGTCAAGGTCAGCAGTGGGTGCAAAGGCTGGAGGAACAGGCCTTTGTGTCTGCCCAAAGTGTCTGCCCTCTGTGCTCTCCCTAAGCCGAAGGTGACTTCCCCACTCCCAGACTTCCCTCGTCCACTGTAGCTGCCACCTTCACGGGCTGTAAAAACACTAGTGGGTGAAATGGCGTGAGGAGGCCCACTCCTAGGGGTAAAAATGCCCAGTAGGGAAGACTTCCCAACACATTTCTTTTAGATGGAAAAGTCATTTAGGAGGCAAATAAGAGTGCAGCAAAACGGCCAGCCTCCAGGAAGGGAGGAAGGAGGGAGGAACTCCATCTCCAGTCCCAGTTAAACCCACCGTTCTAAATGTAATAAGGAATAGAGAGAAGGGACTCAAGTCCACCAGGTGGACACAGAAGGGCAGCATGATGCAAGTCCCACTGCACCCTGTCTTCCTGTGGGTCCAGTACAGTGCACTTCTTGACGGCTGAGTCAAACCACACTCAGCTTTCTTTGTCAATCACCCAATACTAAATGTAATTATATAATCTTGCTCTAAAGCACCCAGGCTCAGAGGTATAAAGAGAATCTCCACCTTCCTAGAGGTTAACTACCATTAATAGTGTGCTATGTATATTGCCAGTTCTTTTATTCTGCCATTATCATTTATCTGTCTTTAAAAAGTAATACACAGGATCCAATTAGATACATGGCAGGCACTGCTAGCACAGAATTTTCAATAAGGCCTCTGAACTTGCCTTTGCACAATCAGCGGACTCCCACCTCCTTCCCAGGCCTACAGAACCCGGAGGGCCGGGCTCCTTGCCCCTCTGTCCCAGCTGCGAGGTCTTCCTGCTCTTCTGGAGCCTGCCTAGCTCCCTCCCACCCATCTGACACCCTTAGCACCCACTGCTCCTGCTGCCAAACACCCTTCCTCAGACCCGCCCAGGGCTTAGCCCCATGGCCACCTCTTGGAGGAGACCTTCTGACCCGTCTCACGGTGCAGCTGCTCCCCGAGCCACTGTCTACATTGCTCTCTTCCTATCATTTCTCACTGCCTGAGATTAAGGGGTGTGTCTGCCACTTGCTTACTGCCTGTCTTCTGCAGGCGGGAACTTGACCTTGTCTTGTTCGCTACCATGGCCCCATTGCCAAGGACAGTTCTCGGCACAGGGTTGTCTTTAATACTCGCTGAATGAACAGTAACTGTCTTCAAACTCGACAATATATTTTGAAGGGGCAGTACAAATAGGATGAATCCACGTTCGAAGTGGCTGCACAGCATGCCGCAGTGGGTGGGGGACGTCACTGCCCCCACCTCCAGAGAACGCAGAGTGGCGCCCAGCTTTTCTCTTCCGGGCAGCGCCGTGGAGGAATTCCTCAGATACGGGCCTGTGCCTGTGGGTGGCGGGCAACGCGCTCCATCTTCGGCCAACACGTTCCCCACTTTTATAGGAAGACTCGTGTCCTGAAAGCTCCCTCCTCTGTGACTCACCTCGATAGTGTGTGGCTCTGCCCCGGTTCCCCTCCCTTGGCCCAGAGCTGGCTCCCCTGGAAAGGGGCAGGGCTGCATATCTGTGGTCCTTCAGAGCCAGAGGGCACAGCAGTCCTCAAAACTGTCTCAAATGCAAAATCAGATAGGCTGCATTGATAGAATTAGAACGAAGAATCTGAGAATAGCTAATGCTTCCAAGTAAGAATTAGGGAGACTGTTCAATTTGCTGTTGAAACCAGGAAACCAGGACACTTTTGTGAGTGAAAGTGGGTGCTGTTAATTTATCATGTTGGGACAAAAGGGGGGAACTGTACGGTTGCCCTGCTGACACCAAGATTGGGGCCTCTGTCAGGACTCTTACTTGCGTAGCTCCCTCTCGTCCTCGCCACCAGCCTGAGGGTGGCACTTGTGTTACACGAGGACGTGAGTTTGCTCCGAGTGGTTAAGTCTGCCATTGGAGGTATGCGGCTCCGGTGAGGGGTGGGGCTGGGATCCAAACCCAGGTCAGCTGGGCGCCCTCAAGCACCGTGCCCTAAGCACATGATTTGGGTAGAAGACCGGCGCAGAGAGAATCCTCTGCTTGGCGGTCACAGGAACCACTCCCTGTCAGCCCTTTGCCAGAGTCAGGCACAGCAGAGCACGGAAGGGAAGGAGGAGAGACAGAGACACCTGCTTTCCCGTTCACGCATGCGCACGACACGCCAGGGCCATCTCCCCTTCTCTGGAGACCCTGTGGCAGATGTCCCACAGGCCCAGAGGTGGACCGTGTGTTCTGGGCCCGCACGTACTGTCTTCAGCCCCACTAGTGAGAACTGCAGAAGTCCTTACAAAAATGAAACCCCTACCAACAGAAAACACTGCCTCTCTGAAGAAAAATGCTCCCTTGTTTTAAATGGATGTATGAAGAAATGTGTCTTTGCCACCAGGCACTTGATGTTCAGCTCAAGGGGTGGGGAGCAACTTAGAAAAACAGGTAAAAACAGCGAGGCCAGAGCCAAGTGACTCACAGGTAATGTTGATGTGAGCACCACAGCTCGGGACAGTGAGAGGGAAGCTGACGGCAGGCAGTGGGACGAAACTTCCCAGGAAAACTGGCTTGGTATGAAAATAAAACAAAAACAAAAACAAAAAACCCTAATGTTTCCAATGAGCTCTCCAGCGAAAACAGCCAGAGTCCTCCCCGCTTTCTCCTCAGCGAGGTCCGCTCACAGAGCACCCGCGAGCAATTCCAGAAAGCGACCTGTGCGAAATCTCTGTTCAATGGAGTCATTCAAAACCCGTGGGGACTTGCGCTCTGCCCGTGAAGAAATAATTGCTGCCTTGCCATAAACAACTAGAAAACTTGTAAGAGACATTGAATAAAACGGTCTTCTGACACTGGGTGCTGGGCAGGGTAGGACTGCGATTCCCAGTAGAGGGAAACAAAGGAGGCAGCCACTCCTACCCCAGGCCCGGGCCCGGCTCACCACCGGGACGGAGCTCCCAGGCTGGGGTGCAGAGAGGGGAACCCCGAATCCAGCCCCGCAGCCTCAGTCTGGTTGAGAAGGGGAGACCGAGAGCTGGAGGGCACAGAGCAGCAGCACGCCGGCGCGGAGACGCTGCACAGGCAACGGGAAGACAGCTCCACGAGCCGCGATTGAGTCCCCTTGGACCTGGGACTGAGTCCGATCTGCACATGCGTGGGTGAGACTCCAAGCGCCTGGAACAGAATCGCTAAAAAGGAGTAATTTTTCGAGGCTGAGCAATTCCCAAGGCACACGTGAGGCGGGGAACAATTCTTGTCCCCACAGGCCGGAGTGGGGTCACCTCCTAACACCTGGGACGTGAGGCAGGGCCCTCAGAAGGGCAGTGCATTAGTTCCTCGTGCTCCTCTGGACCTGCCCCGACGAAGTTTAAAAGTAAACCTCAACAGGATCAACTCTAGGAAACTTAGACATATGGCAAAGAAAACCCCAAACTCTATCCAATAAGCAACAACATAATCGAGTCCACAATGCCTGGTACCCAATCAAAAATGACAGGCAAGCAAACGGCAGCAGTATATGACGAACAAACTGCAGAAATGTAACCAACGGAAACAAACCAGAATCAACAGAGACGATGGAACTAGCAAACGAGGACGTTGAAACCGCTGTTATAAATACGTGCCATGTGCCCCAGACTGCAGAGACAATGATGAATATGAGACACGCAGGACATGATGTTGCCCGGAAATGTTACTTTAACTAAAAGAAATAGACACAAGCGACTGCACACTGACGATTTCACTTTGGGGACGTTCTGGAAAAAGAACACTGCAGTGGCCGGATGCAGCTGTGTGGGTGCCAGGGCCCAGGGAGGGCCCCCGGCAGTCTGCCCCCATCCTCGGGGGAAGGACCTTCGGAGCCCTCGTTCTGGGAGGGAGGCAAAACTGAGGTGACGCCGTGATCACTGCTGCGGGACGGCCGGTGAAGTGAGAGGGGCTGGGACAACCTGAGGCCCTGGGTGCAGCCAGGTCTGCATCCAGGTGCATCTCTAGGGGCCAGGAGATTCCCTTGGCTGCTTAAGCTTCTCTGAGTGGTGACTGTCTCTTGTGACTGCGAGTGACCTGGCTGACCGCCTCTCTCACCAGGCAGGACAGCCCGCCCCCACCCAGCACTTCCACGCTCTCGTTCACTTACCCGAGAGGGAGATTCCTTCCGCGAGCCCGTAAGGAAGATAAGCAAAAATGATCATCATGCCGAACTCCAAGGAAGGCGTTTTCCTCAGGTCAATGTGCTTGAGCACGTAAATGACAGTTGTTAAGGAAAAAGAACAAGGGACCGTGGGTGGGAGATCTAGTGAAGTCACAAAACGCTGCCTTCCAGACACGGCAAGTTAAGCAATGGATACAAGATTCTGGAATATTCTGAGCTAACCACTGAAAATCTGTCATCGTGGATTTTTTTTTCTTCGCAGGGAGACTGTAGTTTAAAGAAAGGGAACCTGACAAAACTAAGAAATGTAAATTCTGGGACAAATAGTGGGGGAGAATTAAAATTGACCTCAGTCAGCTCCTTTAAGAACGCTGACTTGGAAGGTGGGCAATGTGCCAGGGCTGTGGCGGCAAAGTGGGGGCCGCGGTCGGACTGGGGACAGCCCATGCTGCCGGGTCCCTCCCGGGGCCTTGTTACACTTTCACCTCCTCCTCCTCCGTCAGATGAAATGAACTACCGGGGTTCCCAGACGTGGGTTCGACGTCCCATTGGAGGGCTGCCTGTCCTACACCTGGGGCCGTCCAAACTCAGGCTCCTGAAAAGGAGAGTCTCCTGGTCTTCCAACACTGTCCCCATGCCCACGGGAGCACCGGGCTTCAGCAGCAGATGCTCCTGCCCCTTGTAAGAGAAAGATAAATGTGGAGGGAAGTACTGAGCTGGTGAAAGTTTTCTGTTTTGTTCTGTTTATCGGTGCAAGATGAGAAGCTGTCAACCAAGGCAGCAGAGCATTTAGGCTTCTGGACAAAAGAGGCGACAGGAAAACTCCATAGGGCGGCAGACACACACGCCTGTCACAGGCGAGAGACGCTTTTCCGGCCGTCTGGGAGACAGCCTGCTCGTGCGGGAGGGCCAGGTGGCCGTCTCCCCGAGACGCAGGCTTAGGCTAGCCCCAAAACGGCCGGTGCCTGTTTTCCCGTCACGACCGTGACGCATGTTCTAGAGCAATGAAGTGTTGCGGGCCTTCACGGGCCTCTTTCCTTCTCTGGCTGGAACAGCTTGTGGGTTGTTATGCAAGAAAATCAGTGCAAACAACTTAGGTTGAGCTCTCTTTGAAAGTCTCTTTTCTGGTCCTTCCAGATAAACACTTCCAGATTTTCTCAACTCGACATTTTCAAATGAAATTAATTTCCAGTTTTCTGAATGTGGAAAGTGAGACAGCAGAAAATGAAGATCATCTGAATGCAGTTTTCATACTCTAGGAACTCAGAAGCCTCCCGAATCTGATCCGATAGCCAGCATGGTTTTTCAGTTTTAAAGTGACATTCTAAAAATCTCTGAGTTTAAATTAAAGTGCTCCTGGAGCCAAAACTAGGCATAAAAATCCTCCACCACCCATCGCCTCAGACTAGCACTGGTCCCCTTAGGGGGCCAGAGCGAAAGGCTGGAGGTGGAGGTGTGAGGCGCACTCTCCTCACCCGTGCCTGTCCGCCACATTCAAAGGATATTAACGCAGAGATTAAGCCCGTGAGAGTGCCGAGCGCGGCCGAGCCAAAGAACATTTTGAGGAAGTAGCCAAGGGCTTGTAAAAATGTTTGCCACCCACTGACATCTGACATGTTTTTTCTTGTTAAACCTTCAGCTGTGCTAGGAAATAAAAGAAAAACAGAAGGAAGTTAAAATGTTATAGACAAAGTTATTAGAAATTAAGTTAGAACGCAAAGCTTTGTCCTTGATTCCTCTCTCAGTCCTTTGTTCCATCATTCGGTGTGTCGCATGTGTTTGTTCACCTGCTCTGTCCCGGGCCCTGTGTCAGTGCCCAGGGGTTCCGAGGTGAGGGCCAAGACCCTGCCCGTGAGGAGCTCCCCAGTCTATGCCGACGGAACCCATGACCACCTGGGGTGAGGGCACAGGGCTATGGCAGCACCAGGTTCTGCGTGTCGTATGGGCTGCGTTTAAAGTTAGGCTACAAAACAACAAGGGAAAAGCACCGGGCAGAGGGAACAGCATGCGCAGAGGCAGAGAACCCGAGAATACAAGCACATTCCGGGAACATTCGAGTGCACAGGTTAGTACGGATAAAACACAGAAACAGGATGGGCGGGCGCAGCGGGGAAGACAGAGGCACGGGGTTCGGCCAGAGCAGCAGGCAGCTCAGGGCCTGCGAAAGGTATTTGTTTGATGGGCCAGGCTCGGGATTGCTCCTCCACCGCGGAGGCCCTGGGCGTGTTTCCAGCATGGGGGGTCCTGTGGTAAAACCGGAAACTGAGCCTGGGGCGTACAGTCTGGCTGGAATGGAGCCACCTGAAGAAGAACCGCCACTGGGTAGAGCCAGAGAGGGTGGAGTTAGGAGGCAGAAGGGGGAAGAACTGAAAGAGCTTCCCTTTCACTGTAACAGAACAAAGTAAAACTGTCAGAAGCCATTAAATTCAATTGTCGGTTTTACCCTCAAAGGGAAAACCATTACACCATTAGGATGGAGTTATTCTCAGTATGCATCCTTCTCTTGGTCAGATTCTGCCTCAGGCTGTTTCTTAAATCCATCCCCTTCTCTCCCTTCCTGCCCTCCAGTGCTATCCCTGAGTTTATGCCTCACTGATCTCTACAGACCTCCCCCTGTAGCCCTAGGGACCACCCCATTCTCCATCCGGTAGCCTGAGTCATCCCATAAAATGGATGCACGTCTGACCAGGTTATTGGCCTGTTCACAACCCATCAACAGCTTCCGGGCTGCTTTGCAGGAGGACGCCTAGTCTTCTGCCCTTGACCTTGTTACTGGCACTGGGGTTCTTGGGTTTCCCAAAATAGTAATCAAGACGAAACCCCAGAGGAATTTCCAGACAGATTTTATGAAGCTTATGCTCAAGCACAAGGGAGGCAGCCCAGAAGAAAAGACGGTCCTCTGCACTGGCTGGGGGGCTGGCTCTGCTCAGCCGCTTTTACAAGCTGGGGACAAAGCAGGCTTGGTGGGAAAGACGGGCTTTTGGAAAAGGTGGGCTTGCAGATTTTCCACTTCTGGGTAGGGTGACCCCTCTTCCTGCTGTGTTGCCTGTTCACTGCATTCACACCCGTGCTGTGGGGGCGGGACGGCGGAACCCTGGGAAGGCTGCACAGCAGTGAAACCCTGGTCGACCGTGCACACAGGTCAGTGGTCTAAGCAGGCAGTTACAGGGAGGTGAAATCAGCTCCTTCTGTGTTTTGGGGTAGGGAGTGGAGGGGTGGAAACATTTTCACATTCCTTCTAGTCACCTGGTCTTAGCTTGGCTTCCTGGCCACCCAGTATTGTCCATTTCCGGGTGCAAGTCCCTGTGCTGTTTCAACCTGACTCCTCTCCCTGCCATACCCCTCGATCCCATCTCCTCGTTCAGGGTGGGCCCCGCTGTCACAGGCACCTTCTTGCAGTCACTTTTCACTCCTCCCTGGCCCCAGCTCACTTGCCAGTTTGTGTCTCGGAATCCAGGGTCAGTGTAACTTCCTCAGGGACACCTGCCCTGGGCCCTTCGCGCAGACCGGCCATTTCTCAGGCTCTCCTGCTGCCGCCTTCTCCAAAGCAGCTGAGAACTAATGAACCGGTGCATGGGCACGAATCCTGTTCCACCGCCATATGTTCAGGGCCTCAGGCGGCGTCTGGCACCCAGAAGACACCCAATAAACTGTTGCTGAGTCAGTAAACAAAGCCAAGAATTGTCAGCAGTAATATTCAGCTTCATTACTCAGCATTACGTTAACTGGTATAATTATAAAGCCAGATAATCTCTGATAAAAGAGCAGCTAGATCAAACAACCTGAGGAACCCTTTCATGGGGTTTTACTGCACAATGTAACACAAGTTTCTGCCACGTCCTGCAGGGCAAAAATCTTTTTTCACCCAAGCACTCTCCAAACTCATCTCAGTGTACCACCGCCCCCACGCCCTCTTTTTCCAAGGAGACCCCGGGTTAACATGCCGCCTCGGGGAATGCTGGGATCCAACGAGGCTCTTACTGGGAAAGTGCTTTCGAGGGCTAAGACTGCCCAGTGTTCCCAAAGGGTCTGTGGACACGCACCCAGTGTCTGGCCCCCGGCCCAGGCGGCTCCCTCAGCTGGTACACCCACCGGCCAGCGCCGCTGCTTTCTTTCTGTGTAGAGGAGGCTTAGGCCAATGGTTTCTGAACTCAGGATGAATGAAAACAGAATCTGGACTCTTTCTGGCCTGGCAATTTTCTACATTTTATTCTTTTCAGGTCATGTTTCTCACGCCTTACAAATACAAAACAATGCTACTTCAGGATCCATTTCTTGAGCTTAAAACTGTAGCTCAAAAGGTTCATGTCGAACAAAAGTTTTCCTCCACAGTAGTTATTTTAAGAACAAATTGTCATAGCAACAAATCAAAGCTAAACATAATTTAATTAAAGTTAATGAAGAAATAGAAGATACTTTCTGGCACTTCTGAAAGTGAAAACATGAAAAAAGGGGTAATTCATTCTTATATTCAGTTGCAAAGAAAAATGTGTCAGATCATTTCGAAGATGATCATTTATGAGGTATACCCTTGAAACAAGGCGTGATTCTACCTTGTAACCGAGGAAAGCAGACGACAGGTCCCTCCTGTAATGCCGAAAAAAGGGACAGGCCCACCACGCCCCTTGCTCCCCCATCTCTCTCTTCTATCTAAAAACGCCCACTGACTCTGAGACTGCCCCCCGAGAAGCCCCCGGCGAACCCTGCAGCGTGGCTGTGTCCCGCCTGCACCGCGGTGTGCACACCTCCGAGAGCATCTTTCTCTCGCCGTGGATTGAGTGTGTGGAGTCCAGCTGGTCTCTGGGCCATAGAGGTCCCTCACCCAGTGCTCGTGGAGGACGGCCAGCCTACGGCGCGTCTGAGAGCCAGGGAGGCTGCCGCAGCTGAGGCCAGGGACGCCTGGCCCGCCCGCGTCCCTGCGGTGGGGGAAGCCACATGGGCGTGTGTCCGCAGGCCCACTCTGGGGAGCTGCTGGCACAGGCACCCCCGGCCTTCGAAAGCACTTTGCCAGGAAGAACCTTTGGATACTTTTAACGAATGACTCCATCATTTCTCCTAATGATGGAGAAATGAGAATATATCCTAATCTTTGGCTTTTTGTGTGTGTGTGTGACAAAGAGACCTGGAAAAGCTTGGAAAAGGTCCTACTTCTGACTGATTTAAAAATAAATAAATAAGAGACAAAGCATTTGAGCTTAGCTCCTGATGTATGAAAATAACTCATGACGTCACCCCCAGTTTGGGCACAATTCCTCATCACAAGCGTTCAATATACGCGGCCAGGATATGGAAGTCAGAACCGGAAAGCTAAGACGTTTTCAGAGTAGATCTTAAGAAAAAATATAGCCATCCGATTTCTTAAAGGTCTCACAGCAAGATATGTGAGAATTTCCTAATAAAGCCACAGAAAACCTTGTTAAGAGAAACGTGGAACAGCCGACAACAGGGTAAAATGATGTTACAGGAGATTGCTTTACCGCCTGTCCCACGGAGAAGCTCCAGTGCAGTGTGCGGGGTGCGAGCTCATCTAAGTACGATAAACGTGTACTTCTACCCAACTGCTAACTGTGATTATCTCTGGGCAATAACGCATGCAGTTTTCTTTCTCCTTTCTTCTTGTGTTCTAAATTCCATATGAATTATATATGTGTTATTTTTATAATAACAAAAACATTTTAAAGTTTGTCTTGTTTAGGTTTGCTAAGCACTTCTTCTTGCAATTAAGCAACCTTTGGTAAGTTCTTCCTACAGCAGCAGCATAAGAACAGAGCTGCCAGTGAAACAGTAACAATTCAGGCGCAGGAGGGCAGGGGTTTCATGTTGCCTGCTGTCAGATGCTTGCTGCAGAGCACCACACCACGCTGCTCAGTCCTCAGGTCCAGTCCGAGGAGGAGGCATTACTGCCCTCACAGCCACCGACTACCGAGAAGCCTGCAGCTCAGGAGGTGAGGGAGCCGACCCAGGGCGGCACAGGTAGGTGGGGCAGATAGTAAACTAGGAAGGGAGGAGGAGGGAGACACGTCTCACCCTCTGGCTCAGCAGTCCCGAGCCTGGTCCGATAGGATTGCCAGGTCTTCCCACCATCACAAGCAGGGATAGTGCAGGGGGAGGGGGTCCTGAGGCTCTGCCGGGAAAGGGAGCCTCGGTAACAATTTCACTAACTAAAACGAAGAGCCTTTACTAACAGGAAGAAAGCCTTTGTAGCTGTACATTATTCCCAAGGTTTGGAAGGGGAAGAAGGAGGAGGAACCTAGAAACTGACTAAGGTATTTAACCCTGAACCCCAATAGCTGGTGCACTCAGAGTAGCCGGGTGCCCACTTGTAGCCTCAGCTCAAGCGTATACAGCAATCTCACTAACAAGCTCACTAACAACTTTGTTTCCTCCAGGCCTGGGGCACTCAGACTAGCCGGGTGCCCGCTTGCAGCTCTGCGCGCACACGGTTCACACAGAAACCTGCTATCCCATTCCCGCCACACGTGTTGCCTCTCACTGGCACCCTTCCCTTGCGAGCGAGGCAAGACCTGAGGAACAGGCTTGGGGGGTGGGGCCCTGACTCTGGATCACTCCCCCAGTACCAGCATCACCAGGACTTGGGCCCGAGTCGGCCTGCCTCCAAAATCTGGGCTTTTTCCACTATAAAACATCCTTTTAGTCCAGTGTACGAATTTCAAATGTCGTCTATGATAAAGCTTTTAAGAAAATGCTGACCACCACAGAATGTTGTGCTTGGCCAGGAAGCTTGCGACAAAGGAAATGAGTCAGGATGCAGACCATGGAAGCTCCACGCCCCATTGGAACCCCGACCGGCTCCCAGAATTCTCTTGGCTCATCAAATCTCACGCCGTGCAGCGCTCTTCTCCAACTGCTTTGACTGTTGGCACCTTTTCTGTTTGTTGGAAAAACTGGCTCTCTTGCCCACATAGGTCAATGAACACCACCAAATGCACAGCTCAAGGATAAACACCATTTGAAATGATCTTGAATTCTGTTTCTTTTCCCGAAAACACCTTACGATTCACCTTTCATTGCTCAGATCCTACCAACAAGGGCAGCAACGCCGATGCACGTTTGAAAAAGACCTGCGGTTTCCAAAGCGGCTTCCACCCAGCGGCATCTTAAGGAGGGGTGCCCCTCCACCCCCGCTCCGCTATCCTCCTCTCCAGCCGGGAGAAGGGAGGTGACCGGCGGCAGCTCCCAAGAGGGGAGCGAGGCCCTGTCTGTGCGGTCTGTGGCATGCAGCCCACACACTCACCCCTCAACCGGCTGCTCCGTCATCTCTGGGGAAATTGTTAAAAACCCAAGTTCTCAGCACTCACCTCAGACCAGCCACTGGCTGGGAAGCCCTGGGGTGGGGCCTGGGAGTGCCACATTTAATAAGACCCCCCAGCCATGCAGACGAGAAGCCGCACCCCAAACTACTGCTACAAGGTCGGTTATAAAAGCGGGCCACCCCAGACCTTGACGGTATCCCTGGAGCACGTCCTCGCTGGTCAGGACAGAAAGAGAGGCAGGTGAGCCGGTCACCCCGAGGACAGCCACTGAACACACAGCTGCATGGGAACCTCTGTCCTTTTGTGCCAAGGACCTGCCGTTCTGTCCCCCGAGGAGAGCACACTCACTTGGTCAGGACAATGGACACTGCGTCGTTGAGGATACTCTCCCCGAAAACCAGCATGTTGAGCACCGGGTCCACGTGCAGCGCGTTGAAAATAGCGATGGTGGCCACTGGGTCGACGGCAGAAATCAGGGAGCCGAACGCAAAACTGTAACGAAGGGAACAGGAGGGGAAATGCTGTAACGCTCCTCACCTGGTCCACGTTTTAACGCATTAGAGTGGGGACTGTGTTTGCTATGACGTAACAGCACGCCCACTGTAGCTGGCGCAGTAACAGGAGCTGGCGTGGTTTTTCTTCTTACGATATCAGCGGATGGACACCGAGGGCGGGGCAGTGAAGTGCCCACTGGGAAAGGGGTTGTCAGGAACGGCCCGCCTGCCCACTCTGCGCCCCGAGACTCCACGGGGCAGCGATGGAGGGAAGACTTCAGCTCACGTGTGCGAGACTCCCCGGCTCGTCGGCCGGAGCGGTGGGGAGCGTGGTGGCTTGGGCGCCGCCCCCCAGTGACCCCTGGGCTGCTGGGTCTGAATCCTGCTCTGCCCCCTGCCTCCGCCCGTGACCAGCCCCAGCCTCCGCTCACATGTGTAACGTCTAAAAAATGCCAAGAGCAGCAGCGCTAGCGTGCTTCAGGAGAAGGGCGGCTTGGCCGGCAGACACCTGCCCCGGAGCGGCCTCCCGCCAGCCGGCGGCTCTCATCCACGGCGCCCACAAAGGTCTCGACCTCCAACGAAGACGCGTCAGCGGCCTGCTGTGCTTCAGGCACCAAGGCTGATGCTAACGGCAGACCTGTCTGCGCACGGACCAGGCCCCAGGCGCTGGGCGAAGCACTTTACGTGGAGTGGCTCAATAATCCGCCCAGTGACTGTGCGAGATGCACCACTACGGCCCCGACGACGACGCAGGAGGACGCTGAGCTTGTCCAAGGCTGGGCAGCTAACAAGCGGCAGAGGCAGGATTCAAACACAGGCCATCTGGCTCAGAGTCGGTGCCTCTACCTAACCACGGCACTGGATATGGCATTATCCGGGGACTGACACCAACTCAGAAAATGACGTATTTTACACAGGAAATCAGGGCAATAGAGAGAGAGTAACCTGGAAGGGGGGAGGGATGCGTGATCAGATTGGGTGGCCAGGAAAGGCCTTGCTGAAGAAATGACACTCATCTGAACAAGGACCTGGATAGTCAGCAGGTGGCCAGGCCAACATCTGGGGGCAGGGGCAACAGTGAGTTGCCCCTGCGGGGGGAGGAACAAACGGTGAGCGTGGCGGCTCTGTGGCCAGGTCGAGGGCGAGTGGCAGGAGACTGGAGGGGCTGGGAGGGGCTGGGAGGGGCGGCGAGGCAGGCAGGGCCTCACGGCCCCCTGGGGCTTTGTGGGCCACCCGAGGAGCTGAAGACTTGTTAGCTCAGCCTGTCTGTGCTCCCCTCTCCATGCCCCTGCAAGCCTTCTGCCCCTCAGACTGCCCAGGCCTCAGGCCTCCCTCAGCAGAATGGGTAGGCCTGCCCCTCCTACAACACAAGGCCCAGCACAGAGTCCCAGTGCCAGGGCCCTGCATGGGAGCCGTCAGCCAGAGACACCACTGCTACATCCCACCCTCACCAGCTCGCAGTCTGGGAGGGAAGAGCGAGCCTCCCGGCCTGCGGATGGAGTGCACTGTCCACTCCGCCATCCCCAGCGGCCCTCTGTGGTCACTGGACTCCGGGCTCAGGGAGGGGGGCGCTGGTGGGAGGAGGTGCTGGCTACCCCATCAGGAACGAATCCCTGGCCTTCGGATTTCCGGGGCAGCTCCCTGAGGGATGGATTCCTGTGAATTCTCGCAGGGTAACCTGCTCGCCTCAAGGAGGGTCTACAGATCCCGAGCTGAGGACCAGACCCAGAGGGTCTCAGCTTAGACCCCAGTTCCCACTTTCCCTGTCCTCACAGAAGTTGTGACATGCATTGAGCTGTCACTTCACCTGCCTCTCGCCTCCTCCCCTGTGAGCGCCAGGGGTGTGGGCCCTGCGTTTCAGCCATGGGTACATTCCCAGGACGGGCATTGAGCATGGCACAGAGAGCTCAGTGGAAGGCAGGCTGGCTGGCTGGCTGGAGGGAGGGAGGGAGGGAGGGAGGGAGGGGAGGCTGGGTAACAAATGATCACCAACCTGGGAGACCCTGTTTGACTGACGGCTGCTTGTGAGGTCCTTGTGCTGCATCCCAGACACAGGACCCTCCAGTCTCTTATTCCCTCTCATCACTCACTCATGGCAACTTCAAAGGGGCCTCGAAAGAAGCCGACTGTCTAAAAAGTGTATTCTGAGGTGGCGGGAGAGGTGGGGGTATGGGGACAGCCCTGAGAGCCCCTGTGCCTCGTGCTGACTTTGCTCCGCTAGCTGGGTGCCCCTCCTTCCACCCCCAGTGCCACACAGCAGAGCAGATGGCCACAGTTCTCCCTGCTCAAACACCCATGCACCCGGGTTTTGGTAACAGCACCCCACTTTTCCTCGGAGGAGTCACTTCCCTACTCTCTGTCCATGCAGCTGTGTGGGACCCTAGGGCTGGGCAGGGGACCCAAGCTTGGTCAATGTGGGCCACCAGCAGGCATCTTAGCAGGTCACGGGGAATTAGTTTGGCCATTTGGCAAGGATGGCTGAAGGGTGACGTGATCCCAGAGCCATCGGCACTGCCACGTGGGGCAAATGTGCCCGAGGGGGAAGTCAGTCAGGGAAGAGCAGAGCTGCGACAGGGAAGATTCCTGACACTGCAGGCCCCGATGGCTGTCACACCAGAAGCCATCACTCTGGGGATACTGCAGTTCTATGAACCAACTTCCTTCGTCTTTGAAAAGCCACTATGCGCTGAGTTTCCGCTGCACTGAGAGAGGCCTGCCTGATGTCCTTTGCCACCATCCCCATGGCATCCTGAACTGACGGTCAGAAGCAGGAACCAGAAGGCGGACGGATGAGTGGGTAGAGCGAGGGAGAGATGGAAGACCCGTGCGAAAGCAGACCTAGGACCGGTAACTACGGACTCACTCGGGGTGGTGGTCATGGGGCCACTTTGCTGCCATCTCAGGTTTCACAATAAAGGGTTGGGGGGAAAGGCTTTGCATAAATTATACAGCACATGTTGTTCTGGTTGGGGATCTCGGCTGGGGTGGAGCACTTCTGAGGAAAGTCTGAATCAGGAGCTGCCTGTCTCATCAACAGGCCTGAAACCGAGGGTCATGTGACTTGCCACCAGCTGCTCCACTTCACACCTTCACGCCCCAGTTTTTACAAGGCCAGAAGCTAGAAGTTCAACTTAAAAATGTGTTTTCTTGATTCCATCATCTTAAAGAATAGCAACATCAAGAAAACAAGAAGAGCCCTGGCCAGTGGGGCTCAGTTGGGTGGGGCATCGTGCCGTACACCGAAAGGTCAGGGGTTCGATTTCTGGTCAGGGCACATGCCTTGGCTGTGGATTCAGACTGGGGCTCCTACGGAAGGCAACTGATTGATGTTTCTCTCTCTCTCTTCTCCTGCCCCCCTCCACTCAATGAGCATGTCTTCAGATGAGATAAAAACAACAAAAAAGGAAACAGTCTAGGATGCTGAAATAATTCGGGGTGTATCTGGGAGTAAAATACCTCTCCAGTAGAAATGTCGTTAAAATAAAATGCAACAAAGTTTTGGTTTCTTTTCTTCTTTTTTTTTTTTTTTAAATGTTTTCTCTAGTGCAGATGTCTGTGGACCTGCACATTGGACCTGCATGGTGTTTTGAAAAACTGAATGAATTCTCAACATTTAAAAACCAGAAAATTCCCTATTAAAATCTGAAAACCTGTCCTCTTTTGAAAAAAAATTTAAAAAATTATCTAGTGATTCTGGTGCATAAGGGTAACTAGGAGGCGGGGCTGGGGAGCGGCTGCCCCGGCAGACAGGGCATGCACCTGGCCAGCTCCCCCGTGCAGTGACAAGCTCTGCCAGGCCCTGCAGCGGGGTGGGTTGCCACTGCTGGCTGGTTTCCCCAGCACACTCCCCATCTGTGGGACAGTCACTTTCCAATAGGAAACAAAGTGTCTGCGCACGGAGGAAGAAACTCCGCCCGGCTGTCACTCTGCTGTCTCAAGAACGGTTGTCTCACTCCTCCCACCTCGACAGGCCAACCACGGGTTCCGTTCAGCTCTGCAGGAATTTGCCAGGCACATTCCATATTTCCACAAGCTGCCCCCAGTCAGTTGAAGGATGGAAGGCTGCCACACCTTCCTTCACTTGACTGGGTTTGGGCACTTCTCACTGGGAAGAAACCTACAAAACGCAGGGCACCAGTTCTGGTTTATGTCCAGCTCCTTACGGGACAGGAATGTGACTTTTGCTACTTGTTTATATATCAAAACTATCTTTCAACCAAAGCTCTGAAATTTATGCCCCTAGGAGGAACATGAGATTGGACTTAATGTTACCAGACGCACATTTCCCATAAAAAGGGCTCTGAGATCCTAATCCCCATGATGCTGTTAAATGCTGAACCCTCTGGCGGGCTGGATGGGAGGGACCCGGGGCAGAGCACTTGGGCCGCTTCCTAGCTCCCCAGCCTGTGGCAGGAAGAACCAGCGCCCACGGTGGGCCCAGGACACAGGGCACGGCTGCGTCCTCGCTGGATTCTTCAGGGAGAGGAGACCAGGCCAAGCTCTGCTGGTGCGCTTTTTCAGCACTAGACCTGGAGACTTCGGAGAGACAGCTGCCCAGGCCGCCTCTTGCTAAGCCAGTTACGGATATTCCTGGACTGGCTTCCAGGCAGCAGCCCTGAGAGCTCACTGGAGTAGCTTCCGAAGGAGGAGGACACCGGCAGGAGAGCCCGTGGCCCTGCCTGCTTCCCCCACCGTACCCCGCCCCTGCCCCCAGACTGGGGGGCAATCCCAGGGTAAAGATTCACACCTCACTCCCTGTCCCCCCACCGCCTTCCCTAACCCATTTCAAAGTTTATACAGTTGTACTTTTCATTGTGGCCATTAACAAGGACTTAGAAATCAGCTGAAAAGGGTTCTTACTAATAAATCAATGGTGCAGTGTGTGGTGTTGCGGGGGGGGGGGGCAGTTAACTTCCCCCCCAAACCCAGGAAGCTGGGTTAACCCCTGAGTTACTCCCTCCAAAGCTTCAAATATCGTAATCATTTCAATCAGCAATATTTTGACTAGAGATCTTAAAAATTTCCTCCATCTACTTTTGATTCATTTCAGAGACCCGCATTAATTCAGAATAGATTCTACAGAGAAATCATCAGCAAAACAGAGAGAAAGAATAGAGAGGTACCACACCCAGGAATTAATGTCTCAAGATGTCCCCGGTTTCAAAAGTAGTCACATGGGTGTTACAGTATGAAAGATTTACCTGTCTGTCATGTTGAGTTTAGAGATTACATCAGCCTGTAAAACAAAACACACAAACACACAGACACAAAAAAATCCCCCTGGAGAACAGCCAAGAAGATTAAAATGTCCGTTAGTGCTATTCCACAAACTGATAAGGACATTCATCTTCTGCCCTCAAAACACTTGAAAAAAATTTAAACTCCTCTAACTTTTAGTTTAAACATGCATCTGATAATCATACAACAGAAGCATGGAAAAGAATGCTACGTGTTTCAAGCCAAATTAACTACAACTTTCTTTTCTAAAGTTTACTGGTATTTGGCACTAGAAGCCGGGCGATGAAGAAGGCTGCATGACAGACGGGTTTACCCTGGAGCCGCCGAGGCGGCAGTGGAGGTGAAAGTCAGAGGGAGCGGGCTTCGGGCCGTCGAAAGAAAAGATAGCAGATCTGACCCCCCGCAGGAGAAACCTGCCGTCACCCAGCTGCCTGAACCTCAAACTGACTTAACAGAACTGGGGCAGACACACTTCCCGCCACTGGCCAGAAAGAAAAAGCACTGCCATGTGTAGCTGTGCCTAAGGCGAAACCACAAACCCTGCCCCCTGGGGGTGGGCGGGGCTGATTGAAATGGACTGGAACAATCTGAACCCCAGGCACAGAACACCCAACTGGTGACCCTGGAGCTGGTGTAGCAGTGGTGGGAAATCCAGAGCCTGTAAGTGTATAGGCGGACACATTAGAGTTGAGTGAACATGTTCAGAGTCATCTAATCATCTTTGATTTTAAAAATGCAAATTTTAATTTAAAAAAGGAGCATATAACCCTGATTCAGTGTGTATAACAACACAACCGACAGGGTTACAGCCTGAAGATCCTGATGATACATGTTCTGCTCTATTTTTAGGTATTTCAACTTCAGACAATATTGGTTTGCGAGAGCAAATAAATGTACTTTTGAGGATTATGGAAAAGATTCACTCAATTCCAGACATCGAAGCTCTCGAGGACACGGAGAGACAACTTCAGCATCACTCTACTGTGCCTCCTGGGAGCCTTGACTTCCTTCCAGGGGGATGGGGATCCCCGCCCCGCCTCCCTGCACCAGCGCTGACATTGTAAGACTGTCAAGGTTTTCCAACGATGGTTTTCTTACCTGGCCCAGAAAATAAATTCCTCCGCCTACTACAAAAGCGGAAATTGCTGTACCAAAAACAGAAAACAAGATGATGGAACCAATATTTTGGAAGAAGTTACCCTGTTTGAAAGAGCAGAAACGAGAGGAACAATTAGAAAAGCCGCTCCAGCCGAGGAAGGCAGAGCCCCCACACCTGGCGCTCCTCAGGTGTTTGATCCTCTGGGGAGGCATCGCCACCCACACTGTTTGGCAAGCTGGACACCTGGGGGCCTGCCAGCACACCCGCATCTGATGCAGAGTCTGGTCCGTGGCTTCTGCCTTCCCCAAGCCACCCCTGCGCACCCCACCCCCACTTCTCTCCATCACCACCTCCACTGCCCTTGGCCAAGGCGCCACCTTCGCCCCCCAGGACCTCTGCAACAGCTCTAACAGGTCTCAACCGTTCCTGATCCTTGCCCTCCACTCTCCAAGGGCTTCCAGAATGATCTCTGCAGAAGGCAAATCTGATTGTGCTGCCTTAACTCTGACCCCACCCCAACCCACCCCATTCCACTCAAAATGCAGCTGAAACTTGATACGGCTGAAAATTTACATTTATTTGTGTAACTATTTGGTGTCCATCTTTCCCACCAGGCTGCAGGCTCAGTGGGGGCAACGACCACACCTGCTTATGTACAACATCACTGATGTGAGGCCTGTCAGAGGAAAGACGCCCAATGAACAGGCACCAAAGGAATTAATTAATCGGGTTTCACATCTGATCAGAGTCCAAGGTTTATACAGTTGTCATTTTTCATTTCATTAAGAAAAGGCACACCACTACAAAGAATGTCAAAACAGTAGATTATACCGCCAGGAACTCCTCTTTGCTGTCCAGGCCTTTTAAACATTTTCATTTCACTCTATCGGTACCATCGTCAAACAGAAATACGACAGATAAGATGTACTTCTCTCTATACTCTATGGCATTGAAGAGGAAATATTTGAGTCCAAGTAGCATGATGACATCTTTCAGGTTACCATAAAATTAAGAAAATCGGCTGTTTCTGGGAACCCCGTGGACCCACTCGGGAAACAATGCCAGGGGACCCTGACGAACCCTGGACTGTGAGTGTGGACAAGGGACCCCAGCTTTTCACCCAGGAACTGGCAAGCCACAGACGACAGGAACTGGCATTTTAAAGCTCACTTCAAAAGGGCGTCCTCAGCTCGACCCTGACCGACTAATACTGACCACTAATACTGCCCCCTTCAGGGAGTTTCTGTGCTTCATCCACTGCAATGTTGAGTAGGCCGCCCAGGTCTGACACTCAGTGACTTTGGCCTGTCAATCCTTAGCCACAAAGAACTTGAACTTAACTCAAGCCAAACACAATGATTTGTTTTTTTCTAAACCAAAGGCTTTCATCTATGAGTCTTTCTTTGCAAAAAGCTGCTTTATTTAGTTAGTCTTTTAAAACAGACTCAAGTAAGTCTTGGTATGTTTATAAAGAGTTGATTCTGATAAAATAAAATAAATGTAGGTGGTTAACAGTAATCTGGATGTTGAAGATTTACCCAAGTTCATGTTATCACACTATAAGAACGTCCCTTTGCTAAACAGAGTGAATTCATCTGCCTCTGACATAATTAATGCCCTATTGTTTGTATGACATTAATAATTTAAAAAGCCGATGCCTGGCTACCTAGTGCATATCAACTTAGAGTAGCCTCGCTGAACTTTCTATTCCAAACTTACACGAGCAAATACAGCAATACTAAGATAAAACACTCAAAGATGACTTCCTGTCTCCTTTGGGGGAGCGTAAAAAGTGGGCAGAGTCTCTGAGTTTGCATTTCCAAATCACATTAGTCCCTTTCACATACATTATCACACTTTTCTGCCGGAAAGCCATCTTTAAAGAAATGATTTTCATTTTATTTTTTCTCAAGATGTTATTAATTTACATCTTAGAGACTGGGGCAGGGAGGGAGGAAGAGAAGGAGAGAAACGTCGATGTGCAAGAAGCCTTAGTCGGTCTCCTCTCCCACTCCCCTAACCAGGGGCCTGGCCCGAAACCCAGGCTTGTGTCCGACCGGGAGTCAAACCGGTGCCCTTCCAGTTTGCAGGACAATGCCCAGCCCACCGAGCCAGACCATTCAGGGCAAAGCAATGATTTTTAAAGAAATTATTATTTTCCTGAAATTTTGGACAAGTTTATTCCCCCTCCCTCCAAAAAATTAGAAAACAAAACTTTCCATGCTCTAATATGATCATCAAAGTGTTGTTTTTAAGTCAAAATCCAATCCACTTCCTCAACTTTGTTTTAAAATATTTTCACAATCTGCCCTGGCTCGTGTGGTTCAGTGGATTGAGCGCTGGCCTACAAACCAAAGGGTCTCTGGTTCTATTCCCAGTCAGGGCACATGCCTGGGTGGTGGGCCAGGTTCCCAGTAGGGGGCATGTGAGAGGCAGCCACCCAATTGATGTTTCTCTCCCTCTCTTTTTTCCTCCCTTTCCCTCTCTCTGAAAATAAATTAAAAAAGGAATCGTGGCTTTTATTTCCCTCAAGGTTTTTCTTGAAGGAATAAAAATAAATAAAATATTTAAAAATCTGTTGATAGTTCTTTAAGATTTACAAAATGAAAGAATAGAAGACATTGACCTTCAATTCCTTCTTGCTTGTTTTCTTTTTAACAATTACCTGATGTCAGTAACAGTTTATAAGACTTGAGAATTTTTTTCTACATTAAACTTTCTTTTCACATTTTCTGTGGATAGATGTACAATAAAATAACAACTTTAGAATAAATCTGGACTGAACATCTTAAAATATTTTTGGTTTAGTACCCAGGTGAAAAATGAAAAATTAATCCATATGTTTTAACAAAAACTCTTGACAAATTTAACACCCAAGTTTTATTATGTTATTCTTCATACTACTAGTAATATTAATATTAGTAATAATAGATATTATTAACAAGAAGCACTATGATTTATTTAATGTGGTGGGTGGTGCTTTGCACACATTTTTTCCTCTAGTGTAAATTTCCAAGCCACCTGAGGGGTAGGGTTTTGCTGGGGGTTTTGTGTTTTAATTTCTACAGTTCCCAAAAGGATCCATAGGGGGGCAGCACATGATTAGATCTAGGTCTCTGGCTCCAAAATCCAGGCTCTTTTCTCTCTCCAAGGGTAGGCCAAACCTTAGTCCTTCTAACCTTCATAATTTTTTTTATCACATTTACAAAGTAACTTTTGTATTACTAACATTTTAAATTGAATCATCTACTTCAAACTTAAATACACTGATATTTAAAAAAACATAGGCAAAGAAAAACACCCATGTATACACACAAAACTGGCTTAAAAGTGAACAACTCCAGCCCGAGCAGAAGGAGTCTACTGGCAACTGGGGGACAGAGAGCAGAAGTGACAAAGCAAAGCAGGGACTGTGCAGGGGCCAGTGATGCCGCTCCTCGGGCTGGAGCCGGGGAGCTGAGACTGGGCAGAACCACCGTGGGACGGGGGAATGTGCCAGAAAGAGCTGGAAAACGAGGCAGAAGGACGGGGCTCCATTCTGTGTGGAGCAGCTGGCTGGGAAGGAGGGTAGAGGTGGAGACTGAGGGAGGAGGAGAATACCAGCGGGGAGCTAAGGCCCAGGGCGGGGCACCGAGGGAAGATGCTGTAGGAGGAATGGGCCTAAGGAGGCGGAGGGCCCACGTGGTGAGCTGGGAGAATCAAAAGGCCCAGGGCACACGTCCCTGTCCACCCAGGACACAGTTTATGCTTCCAGCACGTGTCGGTCTGCATCCAACGAGAAGAGTCAACGTGCCGTCTGTGCAGCACTGGAAATCACTTCGGCCGTCTTCCTGGCGAAGTGCCCTTCTGTGGACAGCACCCGTCCAACAAGCCGCACTGCCTGAAACCAGGAGTGCAGCCCGCTGACCATGTCTGCTCCTGCCCACAGGGCGGGCCGTCTGTCCAGCTTCTCCCATGCACGCCCAGGGTGTGCACACGGAGACACCGCTGCTGAATGAGCGCCCGAGCTTTTAAGGAGCCTGCCTTACCAACATGGAGCCATCCAGCCTTACCTTGTGTAATGAATATCCCGACTCAAATATGATAGGTGGAAGCAGCAGAAGGAAAAACATATTCGGACGGAACATTTCTTCTTCCTGTAAATATTAAATGGGTACTTTCAGAGGCAATTAGGAAATAAATCCATCAGTAAAGAGTCAAAGTAATTCTTCACTTAGGCCTGGCCCAGTGGAAACATATCATGTTTTAAAAACTGCATGATAAAAACACCAAGCAGGAGAACAGATAACCCCCCCCAAAAACAACCCCCCCAAAATAAAACGTGCATTTTAAAATGTAGGATATGTGAGTTTAAAAGATGACCAGCAAAAGAAAAAGAAGAATGAATTGCTTTTAAACACAGTCATATGCTTTTTTATCCTTTACTAAGGTAAGAAAATTAATTTTAATATAGAAAACTCTTCAAACAGAACACTTTCAAAACCAAGCCCACAGACTGGAGTCCTCCAGGATAAAGGTGCTGGTGAGCCCTGACACACCCCCCTTGGAGGAAGGGTAAACCCTGCATGTGTTTGGGAGAGCCCTGCCTTCTCTCTGCCTGCCACAGACACCGCTGCCGTTTCCCTCGATCTGACGGTGGTGAGGGAGTCCCTACCTGACGCTCTCACGAGCTAGGACGCAGGACCTGGCTGTAAAGCCAGTCCATCGACGGGCTTTCAGATTCAAGTGTGAAGTGTGGTTCTGAAAGGCATTTCCAAGTTCAGCCCTCTTTGGCGGGATAAAATAACACTCTGATTGCTGGTGGGTTGGGGAAAAATGCACTCCGGTCCTCAGGCCAAAAGAGACTGCATGTAATACATGTAAATACTGCCAAATCAGGCCTTTTTTCATGGGAAAATTCTAAGCAACAATCTTGACAGTCTGATTTCTTATCAAAAGCCATATTCAAAAGAAGGACTAAATGTATTCTTACAAATGTACAGCTGTTACCATAAAGACTAAAATAGCATTTAAAAAAGGCTCAAAATAGAAGTAAATGATGACTTCTAATTAAGTCTTAAAATAACTGTGGGTGCAACAAGCTCGTGACTCAGATTGGGACTGTGGGACAAGAAACGGGCTGATCTCCATGTTTTGTGGGGCAACCAATTCTCAGGATCTGTGCAGTGCAGCCACTGTGCTGATCTTCTTGGAGTTTCAGAAACTAAACCTCTGCTGGGAAAAGGAAAACCCAGCGACAACGGATTGTGTAGTAACCGCCAGCCCCAGTTCATGTTTACCTGGAACCTCAGAACGTGACCTCATTTGCAAACCAGGTCTTTGCGGGTATAATGCAGGGAAGAATTCCCATGAGATCATACTGAATGAGCGTGGACCCCAAACCCAAGGAGAGTGTCCTCATTAGGGACAGAACAGGACACACCCCCACACAGCAAAGGCCGTGTGAAGATGAACTGAGGCCGGATACAGCCAAGGAATCCCCGGCACCAGAAGCTGCCACCTGGAAAGGGCAATGAAGGATTCTCCCAGGAGCCTGGATTCTCTCCCTCCCCCACCAACACTTTGATTTCTGATTCTAGACTCCAGAAATATGAGGGAACAGTTCTTTTTTTCCCTAATTATATTTATGTTTAGAGAGAAGGGAAGGGAGGGAGAAAGAGAGGGAGAGACGTATCAATGTGTGGTTGCTTCTCACCTGACCCCCACTGGGGACCTGGCCCACAACCCAGGCATATGCCCTGACTGGGAATCAAACCCGTAATGCTTTGGTTCACAGCCCATGGATTGACCACTGAGCTACACCAGCCAGGGCTAAATTTCTGTTCTTTTAATCACCCAATCTGTGGCACTTTGTTACAGCAGCCACAAGAAATGCATCCACAACCTTTCGATGAAGAGTGTTACAAAAAGGTCCCCGGTTCCTTTTGGCAGCGTTTCCCCCAGAACAGTCTGAGGTCATTTTCAGTGGCACTTGAGAAGTGTGCATCACATACCGCTGACCATGTGGACTGAGAAAGTCCGCCCCTTTGGACTCTCTTCCAACCCCAGTGCGGTCAGAGACACCTGCGCCTGGTGCTGCGGCCTGCACAGCCTCCCTCCAACGCGCTGGTCTCTCTTTTTGACAAAGAGAACGGGCGTGCCTCAGAGGCTACAGCAGCCACATGCACTCCTTTGTTTTTATGTGTTTATTTATAAAAGCAGTTATGTTTCCTTTAAAATAAATGTATATATAGTGTACCAGGGTTCGCTGCAGTATTATCTATAACAGCTAAAATGTGGAGACAACATCAGGGTCCACCAACAGATGGATGGACACACACAGTGTGGTACAAACCTATATGGAATATTATTCGGCCGTAAAAAGAAAGGTGGTTCCAATATATGCTACAACATGGATGAACCTTAAAAACAACATGCCAAGTAACATGAGCAGACACAAGAGGCCAAATACTATATGATTTCACTTACGTGAGGTACCTAGAATACATAAATTTATAAAAACAGAAAGTAGACTAGGGCTACTATAAAAATAAAAATAAAATACTAAAAAATAGAAGTAAAATAAGAAGGGGAACCCTGGCTGGTGTGGCTCAGTGGATTGAGTGCCGGCCTGCGAACTCAAAGGTTGCTGGTTCGATTACCAGTCAGGGCACGTGCCTGCCAGGCCAGGTCCCTAGCTGGGGGTGTGGGAGGGGCAGCCAATTGAATGTTTCTCTCACACATCAATGTTTCTCTCCCTCTCCTTCTCCCTCTTTTCCCCTCTCTCTGAAAATAAATAAATACAATCTATTTTAAAAAGCAGGGACGGGGGATGGGAAGTTGTTTAATGGACAGAGTTTCTACCTGGGATGATAGAAAAGTTCTGGAGACAGTGGTGATGATTATACAACACTGTGGGTATATTTAGTGCTACTGAATTGTGTATGTAATGCCACTGAATCGTACACTTAAAAATGGCTAAAGTGATAAATTCTATGTTTTGTATATTTTACCACAATAAAACTTTTAAAAAACTGCTACAAAGATGTATATAGATAAAAAAGTAAGTTGATTTAAGGAAATATACGGAGCATTAAGACAATACAGGCAGAAGGCAGGCCCAGTGAGACAGCGTAAAAACAGAACTTCTTGGAGAAAAAACACCAAGCTGCTTCTTATCTCCAGCTGCTCCCTGCAGCACCCTGCAGCACCCAAACAGGTGTCCCGCTTCCCACTTTGGCTTTCCACAAACACCTGCTCTTCCAGGAAGCCTGCCCCAACTACCCCCACTGGAGACCTCACCCTTCTCTGAGGCCAACCACTGGCTGTCCAGATGGCTCTTCAGGCAGTTAATTACACTCACCACCCAGCACGGGCTCCCTTGTCTGTACTGCTGAGTGTACTACCGTTATTTTAACTTGAAAACTAAATTCGGTAACACTGAAGCACATAAAACTAGAAGTAAAAGGTGACCTCCCTTCTCCCTTCCCCCACTCTTCAGAGCAGGGGTTACCAGCTCAGAGGCTTCTCCGGGGGCCCCACAACATTACCAGGGGAGCAGCTCCCCAGCAGCACCTTAGACCTCTGCTGGGCAGAATGGGGGCTGTTACGAGAGGTGCTTTTTCAAGAGAAGCTAGAAGTTCAGATTTTTAAGTGAAAGTTCCAGAATTTTATATAGATTAATAATATTTTAAAATCAAACAATTTTTAGTTGTTTTCAAATCAATTCCAATTTTGATCAACTGATTTTAAATCAACGAAACAAAATGCATTAGGTGCGATTCCCTGCATATCAGGTTATTGCAGCCCTGGGAGTAGAGAGAGGGTTCCAGTCTGCACCCCACGGCCTGAGATGGCCCATGGCCACATTCAGCTGCAGGAAAGCAAGCAGAGGTGAACTGTTCACGAGGTGCCCCCGCGGCACCGGCGCAGGCTCGGCCCCAGCTGGCGGGAGCGCTGCAGTGTTAGGGGCTGAATATACACTTGAGAACTCCTTTAATACATACAATAGTGCCTGAATGTTATTTATAACAGTTTAAAATTGTGTTTTAGATCAGATTATACAGTTTGTTTTACAAATTTTACACTCTACAGTTTAATAGGCAAACTAATCCGGGGGAAGGGGCTCGAATGTGATAAATTTTAACCAACCAATTCTTTAATATTTTGAAACGGACCTTATTTCCATTCACAAGTTCAACTTTGTATCACACCTGTTAATCTCTACACAACACGGACACTCAGATTTAAATGGAAATTCCAGTCTCAGTCCTCACATCACAAGACGAGGCTCCGGCTCTGACCACCACTGTGTGCGCCCAAAGCCACGGGCATCCGCAGGGCGTCCACAAACCGGACCCGGCCTGGTGCGGCGGGGAAAGGGGACCCAGGGCTCCACTCAGCCCCTTCTAGTTCTGGGACGCTGGACGTGCCCGGCCCCCCGAGCATCACTGTCCTGTCTGTGACAGTGGGGTGACGCAGTGCGCAGCCCAACAACGGTGGACGTCGCGAAGGCAGCGGGAGCTGCGGTGTGTAAGGCCCTCTGTGCGCTCTACGGGGCTGGGCAGACACGTTCTCTTCTGCTCGGCGGTGAGAATGGAACAGGGAGCAACAAGCATGGTTTAACATTGATGCTAATTAGAGCCTTTCCCGAGGGTCACGGCAATGTGCCTGACACGGAGTGCGCCCATGTTAACCGACTGAAACTGTGAGATTTATGCTTTAAAAGAACTCGGATGTAAAGGTACCAACCCTCATCTAACAGAATGTTGAATAAATTAATGGAATAAAGTAAACTTCACCGATAAGAAAGCTACCATGACCACCGGTGTTACTAAAATGAAGAACAACCAATAAAAATTGTAACTACGTTAAAAAAAAAACAAACAGTTGGGTAAAACCTACCTTCCAATTTGCCAGTTTTTTAAACTCTATAATTTTTATAACTGCTCCCATGAGAATACCTAGAAAAGAAAATGTAAGTTTAACATAAATTTAAGATACAAGGAAGATTACTCAGGTTTATTATTCTAGAGAAGCTGAGTGTCATTATGCCTCCGCATGGCTTTTACGGGTTTCTGCAAGTTTCATGTCTGAGACGTAGGAATGGAAACTGATGTGAAGCTGTGAGTCACACGAGTTTCTCCCTTGCAGCCCCGGCAAACACACTATAGTGAAAATCATAAAAATCTGGGGGGGGGCAAGAAAGCTTTACAAAATAGGACCCCAAAACAGTCTGCCTGACAGAAGATTTAACACCTTTCATTTTTTCTACATCCACCCATTTTCAATGTGAAATGGGAGAAATCTTACAAGCTAAGTCTGCCCCTTATTCCCACCATTTAAAAAAATGGGCCCAAGATCCCCTTCTCAGACTTGGACGGCAGCTCAGAGTATAGCGTTCAGTTAGAGACAAAACCCCAATGCTGAAAATAACCTACAGTAAAAATTCAGTGAAATCCCTGGGAAAAACAGACCATCTAAGTTCAGGCATGTTTCTATCTAGCTGATAGGCTCATTACTCTCTCATGAAGAACCTGTCAAAGACAATTCTCAAAGAAGCATCATGGGCACAAGTTAGGATTGCTGTGTGACTCACCAGACAGATGATTCTTAACCCTGCTGGCTCATCAGCGTCACCGTGGGAACTTTTCATAAAATAAAGACACCAGAGCAGAACTCCAGAATTACTGAACCACCGTCTCGGCCAGGACAAAGCAAGCCGGAAGCTGGCTGTCAGAGACACGGACAGGCAGAAGGAAGGAGCTTCCCTCAGTCAACAGCACAAGGCTGAAGAAACACACCTTACTGGGAGGGGCAAGGAGACAGCACTAAACCACGGAGGTTTGTCAGGAAAAGCAGCCGCACTCACACTAATACCCACGGGGAAGGAGGGACTCGGGGTGAAGACAGGAGATGAGCGATTTTAACCTCTGTACTATTTGAATTGCTGTATATTATTAAAGCCATAATGAAGTTACTTTGTGGCGACCAAGACAAAGGGATCTGAGCCACAAAGGGAGGCTGTGGCCACACCTACGGAACCGGACTGGACCCTCACCTGCCAGACACAGGAAAGCACGGACTCCACCGCCTCTCCAGCTGGAGGTCCCCCACTGCTTCTTTTTCCCTGCCTGTTCAAACTGTGTATACATTTTAAGGAGTTTTATACAATTTTTATTAAGCAAACAGTTCATGAAAACTTTGTGAAATGTTACAAAAAAGACAAGTCCCTTCCGATGAGACCCCGCTCCCCACTCTCATTTCAGTTCTCTCTCTTCCTGCCCCGAGGTAACCCACCATCTTGACATGTTTGCGGAGTATTTCACCAGACCTTTCTCTGTCCCCTTAGAGACTTATATATATTTAGCCACGTGGTCCTGGGGGGCAGTGTACACATGAGGCACACCTGTGTGTATTTACATAAAATTTATGGTGCTGTAATGTGTCTTCCTACCATTTGCTATTTTGCTCAGTGTTAAGTCTTGATCTATGTGTAATAATAGATCAGAGATTAGTACATGGCGCTCTGCCTCATTCCTTTTAACAGCTCTACAGCACAGCATAAAAATGCCACAGACTGAATAGATATTTCTCCAAAGAAGATACGGACATGGCCAAAAAGCACATGAAAAGATGCTTAACAACATTAGTCATCAGGGAAATGCAATTCAAAACCACAATAAGATACTGCTTCACACACGAGGATGGCTGTAATAAAAAAATGTGGAACAAGTGCTGGCAAGGCTACAGAGGAGAAACGAGCCCTCGCACGCTGCGGGTGGGAATGGGAAGTGGTGCGATCGCTGTGGGAAAACAGTCTGGCAGTTCCTCAGAAACTTAAACCGAGTTACTGGGAGACTCGGGAATTGCATCAAGACAACTGAAAACATACTTTCCTACAGAAACGTGTGTGGATGCTCATTAACAGCATTGCTCGTAACAGCCCGACGTCCATGAACCAAAGGACAGATGGAACGGCCCACACCAGGGGACACCGTCCAGCACTGAACGGGAGCACAGCACTGGCTCACGTGGCATGTGGTGGACCTTGAAGACGTGGACGTGAAAGAAGCCAGACACAAAAGGCTATTTTATGATCCATTTATATGAAATATCTAGAGTAGGCGGATCGATAGGGACAGAAATGATTGCCTAGGATTGAGGAGCAGGGCGTTAGGGGTGACAGCTTTCTTTCTGAGGTGATGACAATGTTCTAAAGTTCTAAAGTCGATTATTGTAAGGGCTGCACAATTCTGTGACTAAACTAAAAACCACTGAACTGTATATTTAAAATAGACGACTTGTATGGTATGTGAATACATCTCAATAAAGCTGTTACTAAAAAATGGCCACAGGTTGCATGATTCCATCTACAGAAATGTGCAGAATGGGCAACTCTACAGAGACAGGAAGCCGACTGGCAGCTGCCAGGGGCAGGGGGCGGGGGACCCGGGGAGTGACTGCTCACGGGCAGAGGGCTTCTTTCCGAAGTGATGAAAATGCTCTGGAATTGGACAGTGGTAGTGGCTGCGCCACCCTGTGATCATACAGAAAAGCAGTGAATTGTGCACTTGGAAACTGTGAAGTTTATGGTATGCAAATTATATTTTAATTTTTTTTCAAGTCACACTTTTTAAAACGATTCCACCAGTAACGGCTGTCTCCAAGTGTTCGCTGCTAACAGTGTGCTGCAGTGAACAACACACCTCTGCACGCTTCTGGTGCAGGAGTGTTGCCTGGGGGCGGGTCCAGAGACAGTGAATGGCGGGAGCTTTTTTACCTCTAAAAGGCTGCCCAATTGTCCTCTGCAGTGACCCCACTGCTTTCCACCAGAGCAGCCCCACATCCTCACCAAGCCCGGATAATCATCAGACTTTAACATTCCTGCCAATATGGTGGGCAACAAGCTGTACTTGAAGGTTTCAATTTGCATTTGCAGCCACTCTGCCTTCAGTAATCACTCCTGAATACTGGGGAAATTGAACCTCTTTTCATGGTTTCAGATTTCACTTTAAAAGCTAGTGGTTTTCTTTGCTCTACTGAAACCTCCACTTTCTTTTTCCCTTGTAAATGTATACCAAACCTTCATACCATGATTAACGCTTGTAGTTACATACGAAGCAGTAACATTTGAAAATCAGTAATCATTCTGTCGCCTAAGCTTATTTTCATGTTCTTATTTATGAGGCACGGTTCCCAGGCCTTGGTCACTCAGTACGTTTCTTCCAAGAGTCCGTACATCGAAAATCGTACGTGTACAAGTGCTTGTACACAGAAAACCCCCTTTAAGACAAACAGTTGTGTGGCATCCACCGTTCTGTTTCTAACTTACACTGTGTCTCAGAAACCATTCCCCACCATGCACACAGAGCTCCCGCTCTTCGTCCTGTTGAGGGCCGCCGCAGGGCCTTCCTCTGCAGGGACTGCCACCCCCCAGGCTGTCCCCTAGCCCTACCCTTGGGTGTGTTCCAGGCTGGCGCTCTCACTGACGTCCCGTCTGCGCAGACACTGCGCACCACGTGCGGGCGGGCACCTACAGGAAAACCTCCTGAAATGGGGTCGCCGGGCCTGAGTACAGGCAGTTTTAATTTCGTAGAGAGCTTACCAGCTGTCTGCTGTGGCAGACGCTGTGAGGCCGGCCGAGTCCCCTTGACTGGTCTGTGCGCCCTGCCGTGAGCGGTGGCTAAGTGCTCACAGCTCTCCCCTTCTCCAGAAAACCACCCTTAGTTGCCCAGAGGCTCCTCATGGCGGAGGCTGTGCCCCCTATGCCCCATGGCCAATGGTAACTGACGGCGGCACAGGTGTCCAGCCCCCTCGCTCTAAGGAAGGGCCAGCTCTGCTGTCAGTTCTTGCTGCAGAGCCCTCCTACCAAGGTCAGGCTGGGCTTGCCCTGAGATCCCACCCCACATTTGGCTCTTTCTCTTTCCCTAGTCTGGTGTACTCCCTTCCTCACAGATCATTCCTGAAGAGCGCCCCTTAACACATTACATGTCCTTAAACCTGTCACAGGCTCTGCTTTTCAGGAGCAGACCCAAGACAATTGGTTCCAGGAGTGGAGTGGTCACAGGGAGCCAACTTGCAATAAGGGGCTCAGGAGCAGGCCGGCAATGAGGACCCCGGCACTGGTGGTGAAGTACTGAGAGCCCCTCACCTGGGTGGCAGTGCCATCACTCAGACTTGCCCTTGTGGCGGACAGGGCTGGGACACCGGTGGCTCCTGCAGTACCTCTGCTGTCAGAGAGGCAGGGAGAAATAGTACCCATCAGAACAGCGGAACTATGTGGTTGTCGCTGAATGCCACTGACGCATTGAAGGAGAAAATGACAGGCTCAGACAATCCGACTGAAAGTATAAGGCAGGAGTCGGAGAGCCTCCTTGGCAACGTTTAAACAGACCCTTCATCTCCTGCAGCTGGGGGGCTTCTAGAGCTGGAGACCAGGCACAGAACTTAACAGTAAGAGTGGCAGATGTTCGAGAAAGTGGAACTCAGGAAGGCAACTCTCTGATGCCTGCCCTCCGGGGCCCCAACCAGGCAGAAGCAGGACTCAGAGACGTGGGACAGGGGTATCAGGGAGATGCACACGAGCACCTTCAACCTTCAGGTTCCCCTGAACCTCCTGGGCCTGCAGAAGTCTCGCCCGCCTCCCTGCGGGACTATGGAGCTCCCCAGACTATTTCAAGATTACACAGAAGTCCCAAATGAGGCAAGTGCCTTCTGTGAGCCAAGGTGCTGGAGCGTGCCAGGACACTCCCTTCAAGTAAAGGACAAGATCTGCACGCTCCACCTCCCACCCCTAAGAAAGAAGCACAATGCTTGGTAGGTCTCCTGCAGGCTGGGCAACGAAGTCCACACTTGAGAAAACTTCAGCTGTGTACTGTGCCTGTGGAAGGCTGGCGGTTCTGGGGAGGCCCGGAGAAATGGCCCTGTGGCAGGTCCAGCTGCAGTTCGAGCAGCTTCTGCCATGCGATCTGGCAGACCCCGGGGCACTGGAAGCATCTGTGGTGGGAAGGGGTACCGTGCGATGTCCCCATGAGCCCCAGCAGGAGGGTGGCTCGGCATAGACCCCGAAGGCTCTGGAGCGAGGCCATGCCATTTGCAGCAGAGAACCATGGACCACTCAGAAACTCCCAAATAGTCCTGGCATGTCCTGTCAGGCCCTTGTAAAGACAGAGCATCTGCACATGGGACGGCAAGTGCCCAAGTGGCCAAAATGGTCCTTCCTAAGCTGGGTTGCCCTACCTACCCAGTTACAAGGCCAGGTGGGCTGAGCACCAATCTGCTTTAAGATGAAATTGGCACATCAGAGATGAGGGTCGTGTGGGTCTAGAGGGCACAAGTACACTGCACAAACAGGCGACCCAGTCCTCCTGGCCATCTACAGCTGTGACAGCAGCACGTCTCCCTCAGCTCCGACACGCGGCCTCACTGGGAGTTCTTTTCTTTTTTTTAAAAATATATTTCATTGATTATGCTATTACAGTTGTCCCATCCCCCCTCTTTATTCCCCTCTGCCTTGCATGCCCCCCTCCTTAGTTCATGTCCATGGGTCATACATATAAGGTCTTTGGCTTCTACATTTCATATACTATTTATAACCTCCCCGTTTATTTTGTACCTACTATTTATTTATGCTTCTTCTTCCCTGTACCTTTTTCCCCATTTTCCCCTCTCCCCCTCCCCGCTGATAACCCTCCAGGTGATCTCCATTTCTGTGATTTTGTTCCTGTTCCAGTTGTTTGCTTAGTTTGTTTTTGTATTTGTTTTAGGTTTGGTTGTTGATAGTTGTGAGTTTGTTATCATTTTACTGTTCATAGTTTTGATCATCTTTTCTTAGATAAATACCTTCAACATTTCATATAATAAGAGCTTGGTGATAATGAACTCCTTTAACTTGACCTTATCTGGGAATTACTTTATCTGCCCTTCCACTTTAAATGATAGCTTTGCTGGACAGAGCAATCTTGGATGCAGGTCCTTGCCTTTCATGACCTGGAATACTTTTTTCCAGCCTCTTCTTGCCTGTAAGGTTTCTTTGGAGAAATCAGCTGATGGTCTCATGGGAACTCCTTTGAAGGTAACTGTCTCCTTTTCTCTTTCTGCTTTGAAGATTCTCTCCTTATCTTTAATCTTGGCTAATGTAATTAGGATATGCCTTGCTGTGTGCTTCCTTGGGTCCAACTTCTTTGGGATGCTCTGAGCGTCCTGGACTTCCTGGAATTCTATTTCCTTTGCCAGACCAGGGAAGTTCTCCTTCATTATTTTTTCCAATAAGTTTTCAACTTCTTGTTCTTTCTCCTCTCCTGGCACCCCCATGGTTCAGATGTTGTCCCAGAGGTTCCTAAGCCTCTCCTCATATTTTTGGATTCTTGTTTCTTCTTTCTGTTCTGGTTGAATGTTTATGTCTTCCTTCTGGTCCAAACTGTTGATTTGAGTCCCAGTTTCCTTCCTGTCACTGTTGGTTCCGTTCATTTTCCTTTATTTCATTTTTCATAGCTTTCACTTTTTCCCCTATTTTGTGACCATACTCAACCATTTCTGAGCATCCTGATTATCAGTGTTTTGAACTTTGCATCTGATAGGTTGGCTACCTCTTCTTCGCTTAGTTGTATTTTTTCTGGAGCTTTGATCTGTTCTTTCATTTGGGCCATTTTTTTTTGTCTCAGCACAACTGTTACGTAGTGATGGGTGGAGCCTTAGGTATTCACCTGGGTGGGGCCACCCACATCACTGAGTTGTGATGCTGTAGGTAGGGGAGGAGTCTAAAAAGGAACAATGCCGCATGCTGGGCTCCTGGCTGTCTTTCAGGCACTTCCCTCGCTACCTACAAGCAAAGTGGGCCTTTCTGGTGCTGATTCCCGGGTGGATGCGTTTGTTTATGTTCTAGGACCCTGTGGGTCTCTCCAATGAACTCTTCTGTGAGGCTGGGAGTTTCTCCCTGCATCTCAACACACACAGGTGTTTTCAGTCAGAGGTTTTGAGGCTTTATTTCCTTGAACTGGAGCCCTGGGTTGTGCAGTCTGTCTCACTTCCCAGTTGTTCCTCCTGGTTTATCTGCGTGCGAATGTGGGACCCCTCCACTCTGCCAGTCGCCACTTCGCCTGGTCCATGAGCCACCGCCTTGCTGTGTGTCCTCTCCACCTGGCCGCCCGTCTCCGCACCTCATACTGGTGGTCTGGATGAATGTTTCTGCTTTAACTCCTTGGTTGTTGGACTTCCACACAGTTCAATTTTCTGGCAGTTCTGGTTGTTTTCTGTTTTTAAATTTGATGTTGTTCTCCTTTTGGTTGTGGGGGGAGGCACAGTGTGCCTCCCTATGCGTCAATCTTGGCCGGAAGTCCAGGAGTTCTTTTTAACGACCAGCTGACAGAGGAGGAAAACCCCAATCCATGGACCCATGGATTACTCACCCAGCCTCTGGCCTTGGCCCCTTCAGCATTTGCGCAAGGGGCTCATGAACTCCGTAGCCAGGACGGCAGGCGGAAGCTATGCAGCGCCCAACAGCATGCACTCCCTCTCACGGGGCTGTTCTTGCTCCTGCCACTGTTGAATGTCTCCTGGACAGCCACAGACACCAACTCAGCAGTCAGTGTGGTGCCATCCCTTGAGACCAGCCAGTATGTGCTGGCAACTCGATGACATCAGACCCTTCCATCCTGGAAAGTATAGCAATTCATTCCGCCTGAGACTAACACTCATGCTGCCTGTCTTTTGGCTAGCACCACTGCCTGTGGGCCCAGAGGGTGTGACCCACCCAAGTGGGACGCTGTGTAACCACGCATCAAGCCGAGAGACTTACTTTATGGCAAAGGTGGTGCAGCACTGGGCATGTGACCATGAACTCCACATGGTCCTACACCATGTAACACACCCTCCAGAAGCTGCCGGCCAGCCAGAGTGCTAAGGTGGCCTCTAAAGGTGGAGCTGAGATGGCACCAGCTTGGTGATGACAACCTGTGAGGAAAGGAGCTTTTGTCCAGGCCGCAGCACACTCCTTACACACGCGGCCATTACGAGGTGCAATGTCCCCACCAGGTAAGCACGGAGAAGCACAGTGCATGATGTGCAGGCGTGGCCCCACTCAGCCTTACCCTCAGGGACTCACATGGGAGTGGGGATTTCTACCTGGGGAAATTCTGCTTCCTTAGCCTGAAACTTTAGGCTCAACGAGTTGGAAGGACATTTCCGCCAGGGTTCACGTAGTAAGAGTTACAGTGGCTGCTTCCCAGTCACTTAGGGCTCTTTGTGCCAACAGACCAGCAGGCCTAGAAAGAGGCTGCCACACTGACCCCGACCCTCAGCAGGACATAACTCTCCTACCACGTAATGGGGCAAAATGAAATAGAATTACTTATGCAATACTTTTCAACCGTAAGTGATTTATCAAAAATACTTTAAAATATCGTCAGCGTGTCCTGTCAGCTGTAGTTCCAGAATCGAGTCATAGTACAATAAGGTAACTGAATCCAGTGCTTGACTGTGCGGCTTGTAGTAAAGCCGACACTACTCCAAGATGCTCTAAAAGTCAGAAGAGCTGCCAGTAAGATGGGAAACGGGCCTCAGGGCTGTGTGTCTGTCTGCTTTCTGGGCAAGGGCTGTTTAAATGTTTTGTTTTCAAAGTAGCTTATTTCTTCAAAGGAATGGCATTCCTCATCACCTGCACAGAACATTTACAAGGTGTCATAGGACATTTATAGAAATCAGCTCCAATAAGGCAAGTTTCAGAGTGCAATTTGTTAGCAGCCTTTTTTCTTTTAGAATTTAAACTCCCGCCCTATTTTGGCATGTCTGGAAGATGTACGCATAAAACACAGCTTAGCAATGACAAAATGCTGAGACCAGAGAAGAGGACCGTACACCTAGGAAAGTCAGAGCGAGGCTCCAGGCAAAGGCAGGACGTTATTACACGCAGAGCACGCATTTAGCTAACGGCAGCAAAACAGCAACATGACGTTCTGAGAATAAGATCACCTCTGACCCGTGCTTCCGGAAACACAGAGGCTAGAAGTCTGTGCTAGCACTCCTCCTTTGAATGCGACAGCCTGCAAAGTCCTGTCTGCTGCAGTCACGTTGTCCATCTGACAGCCGATTTCGGCCCCGACCTCTAAGACAGCCCCCTCCTACCAGCACACGCATGTCTGTTCCTCCCTGACAAACCGCAGCGCCTACCTGGGACACGGCGCTGCGTCAGCGTCCGACTCTGAGTCGAAAAAGCAGCGAAAGCTGTTACAGTTAGGAGTCTCCTTAAGTTTCCTTAAGAATATTTTTTATAACTTAAGTATAATTAGGATGTAATTACTGTATTTGCTTTTTTCCAGAATTACCTTTAGTCAGTAACTCCGGAACTGAGTGGTTTTCATAATCTTCCACTCAAAACCCCAAATGACAAAAAGAGCACTATTCTTAAAAAAAAAAAAAAAATTAAAATCCTTTCGTCAAAACAAGAGGGAATGACTATAACTAAAAGCACAAACATAGTTAAGAAGGTTCTGTGTGCCCTATTCACTCCATGATCCAATCAAATCTAGTTGTAAGTTAAAATGCAGGTTTTCTATCTGCGGTATTCAGGCTAAACCTTGGCATTGCAAAATCAAACTTCCAGCCCTTACTGGGCTTTCCTGCTCTAAAATAAAGTGTGTGAAAAAGAATCTACTCTTGTTTTTGCTTTTTACAAGAGGACAGCAAGCAATACAATCATTTCATTTTCTTTGCTTATAAATTTCTGCCCCAAATCTATAAACACTGAATCAGCACTATATGGCCAATGAAAATAAATGTATGAACTTAAGTAAAACATGGAAAGAATAGTAAGAAGAAAAAACAGAAAAAATGATATAAACTCAAACCAAGTGAAGCCATCTAATCCATACATATATGTCTGCAAATGGTTTAGGAGAGAACAAAGCATGATAAAAATAGTTGAAATGGTCAATAAAAAGGATTTCTCTTTTTCTGTATAGCTGTTTAAATGCGCAAAAAAAATTACTTTTTAAAAAGAGGCCCAAACTACAGAATTTCATAAGTATAGAAAGTATCTGAAAGCTTTGAACACAGGCCAAGAAAGTATCTTTAGAACTCGGAGTCTGTTGATACTGTATTTTTATAAAGAATGAGAAAAGTCTCCTAGTTCATTTGAAAATACAATAAAATATAAAGAAGAAAATATGTTTTTACAGTGCAGATAAGTCCTCTTCTATACCGACAATTTATCAGGAACTCTGAATGCTGAACTACTATCACATAAAAGGCCATTCCTGTCCCTGAACGACTGTGGACTTCGGTAACTTCTGGCTGGAAGGGGCAGGTGGGAAAGTGTATCCCTAGAAGAGTGAAAACCCCATTTTCTCTGGCAGCTTCATCAAGATTCTTTTTTGGCCCCAAAGTTGGAAACTCTTGAACTGGTGAATAGCTGCATATTTTATTACACTTTGCCGCAGTGGCACAAAGTTCTCCTTTGCTTTATGGTACACAGCTTTACGGAACGCGGGACTGCTTCGAGAGCTTTGTCAGCTTTGGGATCTGAGTTCCAACCACGTCCTCGAGTCCAGTGAGAGCCGCTTTCTGACCCCAGCACTCTTCCCGGACGTGCTCGCAGCGTTCCATTCACCTAAGTTAGTGAATAATTACCGAAAGCAAGACTTACTTTCCGTCACCCCGCCCCGGGCCTGGCTGCACAGGCCACAGTCACTTCTGTCACATCAGAGAAGAGATGAATCCTGTGGATGGAGAGCCCTGGCTGACTCCCGACCACATTTGCACCCCCGCTCCCCGTTCTGGGGCGGCCACGTGGTGAGAGCGCATGCACAGCTCCTGGTGGAGCCAGGTGGAACAGGAGGCCACCTCCCTGCACCCCCACTTGCTACTGTAAACACAATAAGCCCGAAGCTCTGAAGGTTTACCAAATGGAGAGAGCCTCCCCAAGAGCGAAGCTGAAACAAAGGGAAACACTCAAAAATGAAGGAAAACCGAGTCCAGGAGACTTGACACAGCTGAGTCTGGAGCTGGCACCACCTGTGAATTTTTCTTTTTTCTCTCTTTTTTTGGATCTATGAGCCGACAAGTGTGCAACTCCACCCCCACCAATTTATTTTCTTTGAGTCAGTTTGAATGGATTTTGTCCCTTGAATGGAAAGAGCCCAATCCTGTATCAGTTAAGATGCTTTTGGCTGCAAGTAAAAGAACCCCTGACTAGAAATGGCTTATCATCTCATTGAACAGGCAGCTCTGAGATAGGTAGCTATCAATTCAATAAAACGAAAGTGCGGTCAGGAATCTAGACTTCCCGTCTGCCGCCCTGGCTGTCCTCGGCGTTCCGGCATCTGTCTGAAAGCTGCAGTGGACTCAAGATGGCTCCCGGGGTCCCGGGCACGGCATCCTCACACAGCAGCATCAGAGAGAGGGGGATCACCCTTTCTGTCAGAGGAGAAGAGCTTTCCCAAACCCACCCCTGAGCAGCCTTCCCTTGGGCTCACTGCTGGATCTGGATTTTACACTGCTTTGCTGCCTCTTCACCTCTTGGGCAAAGGAGAATACAATCATTATGATGGTGAAGACGAACCTTAACTTGGAGGCAAGACACCTGATCAAAATGAGGGTTCTATTTTCAAGGAAGAAGGGAGAAAAAAATGGCTTTTGGGTAGGCAACCAGCAATGCATGCTGTGAGTCCCGGTACCAGCACTGGTGGTCCCTGACCTGCAGTTACCCAGACATTCAAGAGACAGCAAAGAGCCTGACATTCCAAATCCAATAATAAGAACCAACCACCACCTTGGTTTCCAGGCACACAACACCTCAATACACACCAACTATGTTTATTATTCTTGAGAAACTATGGAAACTGACTGCAAAACTATAAACTCCTTGGAATGGCTCTTTAAAGGCTTTACTGAATGCCCCAGAATAACAGGCACTAGCTGTCATTTTCAACATGCCCAACATCGGGAAAGGAATGTCCACGAATGACCCTCCCGTCCTCAGAGCTCTTGGGCTATTTGTTAGCTAAGGCTGTTAGAATCCGCCACGATGTGCAGCTGGACAGCCTGCTAGAGAGAGAGCAGGAACTCTTGTGAGCAAAACTGGTTTCCAACTCTTTCCTGAAGATCGATATGACACAGTGGTGCTTCTCTCTTAAAATACAGGGTCACCGGGGGTCCCGAGGCTTAAATGAGATGGCGGCGTAAGAGCGCAGAGGCCAGAACCTGGCGCTGAGCAGTACTGACGTCCAGGAAAGGCACAGGAGGGTGGAACCAGGGCAGCAGGAACCCAGCGGTGGCGGGGGGAGGAGAGTGAACAGTCTGAGCATTCATTTCCAAAGCCAATCCAAACAACAGCTATGTTGTGAAGAATTACTCAATACACTAAACAAGATCTACAAGGCAAATAAAATTAACTTAAAGCATCAGTGGTGATATGAAGCAATTAAATGTCATCAGTAGGCAAGTGGAAACTAGTAAGAGTAACTACAGTATAATAATGTGATGAGAGCTTTAGCTGAACTTGGTTAAACCTTATTTTCTGCGCCTTAAGCATCCCCACCCACGTTTCCATCTTGATCTTAACACTTACTGAAAATCAGGTCTCTGCTTCTTCCTCCGCTAACCACTTCAATGAACTTGCTTGTGAGTTCACACCTGTTATTACACCAATTTATTCACTCTAAATAGCGGCTAATTATTTTAAGAGTCAATTGCCACAAGAAACAAAAGGGAGAAAAGTGAGGTAGAATGAGATGCTCTCTGAAGACATTACATCTGACTCTGACATCACAGTGAGTCATTTCTCTGCCCCAAACTGCGAAGTGAGAGCCCCTCTTGGCTGTAAAATTCAGTGACACTGTGAATTCAAGTGTCAGTTACTGGGCTTAGTTCAGTTGGGCATCTGCATAGCCCAGCAGCGGAGGTCAGTGCACCTCAATGTGTTCCAGAAGTAGAAAAGGCCTTCGAGCTGTACAGAGGGGCATCCATGTGACCTTCATGAGGTCATGACCCCTCTCTGAGCCAGTGTTCTCACCAGTAAAATGGGATCGGAACACCCTCATGGCAGGCTGCAGTGAGGATTAAATGAGGTCAGGTATGTACCACATCTCTTATGGTTCCTGGCAGTAGGAGGTACTAAAAAAGTGATAGATATTGCTACTGCTCTTATTGTAAAATCACCAATAAGCACTTACCTAGAGAAACAACAGCGACACTCTCTGGCAAGAAATGTAATCTGTATCGAATCAGTAAGTGCACCAATATGATGCAGATAGCTGTGGGAAAAATAAGACATTGTTAAAAGAGCACATTTATAAGTCATAAACACCAAGTTCAAGGCAACAGTTACTCGAGAACTGCCAGGGAAATGGACAGCTATCAATGACACCGTAAACGTCAGTGGTATTTTCAATCTCTTATTTCTGAAACTGGACCTAGACTCATGGTGTTTACAGCATTCTGCATACTTCCGCACATCTGAGAGGATGAGGCATCTACTTTTTTCTAAGCTGCTAAACCTTACACAATGATGTAAAATTATTCGAACTTCCCTGATTCTGAGAAGTGGTCCTCAAGTTTTTTGAAGTTGCCATCAACCGCAAAAGTCTGAGTGGTGAGGAGGAAGTCAATGAAATCACTCTTATGTACCTGTAACTACAACAGAATGGACTGGCATAGTATTTTGCCACCAGGTAACTGGTTCTCTCTTAACACAGAAGAAAGCGGGGGTGTTTTATGAACACAACAAAGTAAATACTTTGGTTCTAAGAACATCAGAGACCTAAAGATGGGGCACCTGCTCTCTGGCCGGGTATAGGGGCTCCCCCTGGCTGAGGGCTCCCCACCAGTCAGGCCTGCACTGAGCACTTTCAACCGCTGCCTCATTTGACCCCCAACACCCCTCTCAACCAGCTATTGTCACCATTATCCCCTTTGATGCTAGACAGGAAACCTGAGCTCCAGGGGACACTTCACTGGGAGGTGCCGCAGGGCGGGGGCTGGAGTCCAGTTTGGTGCCCCGAGCCTTGGGTGCCACCACCGCCCCGCTGGCTGCCTTCATTCCTCAGTCAGCAGAATAAGGAGAATGCCTGAGTGTCCTCACAGAGGTGACGTCATGGCAGGAAAGAAAATAAAAGACTAGAAAACTATCTGAAAGGAGTAAGTATTTCTGGACCTTCCCCCAAAAGCAGCCTTTTAGGTAAATAATTCCTCACTGTACATTCATGGTCTAATGTCAACGCACACATCTCTTTTCATCAGGCAGCGGGGTGGTTCGCCGTCTCCCCAGTCACAGTGCTGCCTTCGTGACACTTTAAAAAGAAACGTTTAAACAATCTGCACAGCTGTTAAGTGGCCACCCTCAAAGCCGCACTGACAAATTAGGGTATCTTCAGTTCCACCAAAAAGCACCAGGTGCCCAGAGAAAGGAAACGGTTGTAAATATAGAAATACTGTCCTCCTTTCATTCTGTGCTCTAAACTATTGGTCTGTGGTGTTATTTTATCATAAACATTTCGCCAAGTTAGGAAAATCCCACATTGAAAACTAAGAGCAAGAAGAGTTCCAATGCCCAATTGTAACAAGTGACCAAAGACCATGTGTATGGTCTAAAAAGGCAGGCATAGGAGCCCGTAGGGGACAGATAGTAATTAGGGGGTTGAATCCGTTTCTGCTCTTTCTTTGCACCAAACTGAATTTAAAAAATTAATTTTAAAATGTATTCTCATCAGTCAAACAACTACTTGCATCTCCCAGAGCAGAGGGAAAAACCATCAAGAGAGAGCTTAATATAAGGCGCAAGGAACTGACGTCAGCCATTAAAAAGAATGAGGTCTGAAAAAACGACCCACAGAATGGGAGAAAATATTTGTAAATCAGACATCTAGATACACAAAGAACTCTTACAACTCAACAACAAAAGGAAAAACAACACAATATAAAATGAGCAAAGGACCTGAATAGACATTTCTCCAAAGAAAGATAAATGCCGGATAAGCACATGAAAAGAGGCCCAACATCATTAGTCATTAGAAAAACGCAAATCAAAGCCACAGTGAGACGACTCCACACCCACTAGGATGGCTGTAATTAAGGAAACCAAACAGAGAGGATAATGACAAGCGCTGGTAAGAATGTAAAGCAACTGGAACACTTGGGCCCTGCTGGTGGGGAAAGTCTGGCAGTTCCTGAGAAAGTTACAGAGAGCAGCCATTTAGCCCAGTAATTCCACTCCTAAGTACACGTCCAAGAGAAATAAACACTCATGTCCACACAAAAACGCGTACACAAATGTTCGCAGCAGCCCCACTTACAGTGGTCAACAGGTGGAAACAACACATATGTGCATCAGCTGATGAGTGGATGAACACTGTGGTTACGCCCTCACAATGGAATATTACTCAGCCGTACAAAGGAATGCAGTTCTAGCACATGCTGAAACATGGGAGAACTTTGCAGACGTGATGCTAAGTGAAAGAGGCCAAATATAGACCGCATGTTGTATGATTCCATTTGTATCAAGTATCGTGAGTAGGCAAAATTCTTAGAGACCAAAAGCAGAATTGTGCTTGCCAGCAACGGGGGAGAGGGGCAAATGGGGAGTGAGTGTTTTTAATGGGCGCGGGTTTCCTTTTGGGGTCATAACAATGCTCTGGAACTAAATAATGGTGATGGCTGCGCAACCTTGTGAAGGTAGAAATGCCACCGAACTGAAATGCCACTGAAGTGTTAAGTTTTATGTTCTGTTTATTTTTACCACATATGCATCCTTTAAAAAGAAAAACAGGACGAAGTCCACAAAACACACTAACACAGAAAGATCTCCGAGTCATTCTGTGAGGGGCAAAAGCAAGCGATAGGACCCCATTTATCGTAAAACAAACAAGCGCCAAGCCCTGTGTGCCTGCACGAGTGGGCGTGCTTGTGAACACACAAGTGCATATGTGCAAACGCAAGTCCACGTTCCCAAGTGCGCTTCGGGAAAAAAGAGCAAGCAGCAACAAAAACTCCTGTGCGGTATGGAGGGTATGCATCCCACAGGTGAATGCGCTTCCAACCTTTCATGCCTGAAGCAATAATTACTTAAACTATATTAAAACACAGACATTTCGATTTTAATAACGCCAGTCAATTTAATGGCCCATAAATGTCTGTCAGATGACGCTGACTGCTAACTCCAATAGGAGTCGGTAGCGGTGGCTCGTCATTGTTTCTGCAGAGTTGAAGGTCAGCAAGGGTTAAGTACCAGTGAACTGATTCAAAGCTCCTAAAAAAACAAAACAAAAAATCCCTTCTCCACCAAGAGGAACACAATGTAATTCTTTCATATCCTTATGGACACAAAAGTCACAATTTCATTTGACGTAACTAACAGCAAACAAAAGCAGCAAACGGTGCTCTACGTCAGTTCCGGAAGCCTACCACAAACTATAGACTAATAATCTCCCTCGATTCACCAGGGTTCGTGCATTTAGTGGGTTAGCAAGTTATCTATTAACAGTATTTTTTTTTTACTTTATCAGATTTACATCTAATCAGAAATATACAAGAAACACGTTATCTTTATAACATATAAGAGGAAACATGCCTTCAAATCTACTTAAAAAGAAGCACTCTAGTCTGCTAAAAGCGACCTACGCGTGAAAAGCGGCGACACCAACCCATAAACTGCCAAGAATCTGATTCTGTGAAGATGGGGCCCGCAGGACGTCAGCGCAACCCCGGAGTCTGGGCTCAGGACGGGTTCGAAGGGGGGACAACCCCGGAGAATCACCCAGCCCTGTTAAATGCACGTCAGTCCTTCTGGTCCCAGACATGCATGAACACTGGGCAGGACTTTGCCTGGACGAAAAAGTACCTTATAAAAACCTGTTTTGTGGTCTTTGGGACAAAATAATCTTCAATGCTACACACCCTAAAATTTACCTTAGAAGTCTTACTTGTGCTTCTCACCCTCTTGGGAAAAAAGTGATTATAAAACAAGTTTTTTTCCAGGCCAGGCTTTTATACTCTCTAACATATCAGGCTGACAACAATGTAAACAGATTAATACTGCAGGATTTTAGGAACGAAAAATTTCCTGATCAACAAAGGAACTGTTTTTCTTCTTTGTATTCAGCTACTGTAACAAAAGGAAAAGAAAACAAGAGCCCTTGATTGTTGAAGCAATCCTCAAAAAATACAATTTAACTATATTTATAGGGTAAAAAACTACCTGGGCATATTTACATCTGCACAGGACATTGTGCACTTGGGCATTTGCTGGTGGGAATGTGAAAGGGTGCAGCCTCTGTGGGAAAGTGTGGCAGCTGGTGAGGAAGTTCCAGAGAGAATAAGCAGTTAACCCAGCAATTCCACTCCTAGGAACCTACTGTCTATCCAGGAGAAATAAAAAGGTGCGTTCACACAAAAGTGCGTACACAGATGTTCACAGCAGAACCATTTACAAGGGTCAACAGGTGGAAACAACACAGATGTGCATCAGCTGACGAGTGGATGGACGCGACACAGCACAGCCTTACAATGGAACGTATGCCGCCCAACAAAGGAATCTAATTCTAACACACGCTACCACGGGGGTGGACCTTGAAGACGTGATGCGAAGTGAAAAAAGCCAGATGTAACAGGGTTTTGGTTCAGTTTGGTTTGGTTTAAATCTATGAGATGAGGATGAGCCTTGGGACTGTACTGTATCATTAAGATCGACTGTAAGAGCCTGAATGTCAGTGAGAAAGAAGTGACACCTTTCCCCCAAAAAGTCTTACTAGACATCAGGAGAAGTGCACTGCACCTTTAAATCCAGTTGCACCTTTCCCTGTTCTGAAACGATCTAATTGGAAATATGACTAACTCTCATTAACGGACAGTGGAGAAATATAAACGTGCCATCTTCACTTTTCAAATGAGAGTGTAGGCTTGGGTCAAATTCTAAGCTATTTCTTCTGCAGTTAGCTAATTCAAAGTGGTTGTGCGGTTTCAATGGGAGTTTTTGTGTTTGTTTGACACAATTCTCTATTACAGTCTCTGGGAGGCACTGATGTTACTACCTTTTGTCTAAAATTCTTGACTGCTGTCTCGTAACCCGGATATTAGTCTCTAGTCTCCCAAATCCCAGGTCAATTGCTTAACCTCTCTGGGCCCACGTTTTCTCACCCGTTAAAGGAAGAGGGTGAACACAATGAGATTTTGGGTTTGAGAGACTGAATCTGTTCGACGCCCCCTACCTCCTGTCGCTGCTACCATACACACGTACACACAGATTCTCGTGAGCAGAGTTTGAAGTCCATTAAACTGGAAGATGTTCAAGGTTCTTTCTAGGTCAAAAATTCTTCAATTCTCCTTCCAACAGACATCTAAGAGACTGCACCAAGGACTCTTCTGGATTGCTAAACTCTGATGTTATAAAGAAAAGAAGTACCCTGCTATAATGGTACACACTGGTCAGTGCCCCTCACTGTCTGAAATGAAAACCAAATGGAAGACGTGACCAAGCCAACAGTGATTTAGACGGGCCGACCACAGCCAGCGCCCACTGGCACTCGGGGAGGCCGATGACAGCGCCTCCGCACTCACCTAGGACGAGGAGGCTGAAGAAAATCGTCATGCCGCTCGACTGCTCCTCCTGCTGCGCCTCCTCCCCGGTCTGCACAGGCAGGATGGGCTTGGCCGGCGTCGGGGGCGCCAGTTTTGTGGTGACAGCCAGGGTGGTGTGGAGGGTGACATTGAAACTTTCGTGAGTTGTGTTGAGGAACCTGTTGGTGGACACAAAAAAGCAGAATTAGATCAAGGAAAAAAGGGCCCCAGGGCATCAACGCACAAAGCCAGAAAGAGAACTTGACACAGAGCTTTATAGGAGTCACAAGTCTTGAGACTAACAGGCAGGCTTTGGAGAACCTGATTGAGAAAATGCCGGCCTGCTGCCGCAGGAGGGGACCAGTGCCCTCAGGTGCTTCTGAACACAGTCGCTTAGGGCACATGAACAAGCGGGAATTGGGGGCAACTTAGAAAGGGCATGCTGCCTGTTCCCTGGCCTTTATTAAGGATTCAAATGGAGGCAGGGGTCAGGGGGAGTTTAAGGGGTGGAGGGATAGAACAGAAAGGGTAAAGGACTCATGGACATGAACAACAGTGTGGTGACTGCAGGGGGGAAAGGGTAAAAGGGGACTGAATAGTAATGGGAAAAAATACAGTAATTTTTTAATTAAAAAATAAACGGAGGCTAACTGGAGTCTCATCGCTTCCTAGGTCCAACTTTATAAGGCCCAACATTATTTATTTGGCACCTTTATTTCTCCAGTTTACATTCTTTTCCTTGAATTGTCTCCACAAGTTGAAGAAGCCACCTGAATTTGCGATTGTTGATCTTGTACTTGACAAAATCCTTCTCAGATTTCAAAAGGCTCAGTGTAACTTCCTCTGCAACACCCCTTCCTCTCCAGCCCACCACTTATATTCCTCACAGCCCTCTCCTCACCTGTTGGGATTGTACACTAGTGCAATACAGGTAATAGTCATTGTATTTTGAGTCTTAACAGCTAATGTTTATTGAGGCCTGCTCCATTCCAGGGAGACATATAACCTTTCATTTAGTAGGCATAACATGCCTGAGGTGGATACCCCTACTTTCCCTTTTATACCCACGAACAACAGGGACTCAGAGAGGTTGTGTAACTTGGCCCACATCTCAGGCGGCGGCAGAACAGAGCTTTGGAAGCAAACTTGAGATCACTGGTCCATATCACCTCTTTTGCTCTGTGCTGCTGCAGCACAGTTTCGAGTCTGGGCCAGAGCAGATGTTCAATAGGTAAGGTCACTAAATGAAATGACCACGCAGCCAAGACGCATATCCGAAAAGTTGTCAGGTGAGGGAGCCAAATTTCAATCATGGGGTTCCCTGGGAACTTTCACATATTCATTCCACAAACATAGGTAAGGCGGCTGTAACATGAATAGGCTGTGCCTGGAAGGTATGGAGATGAGGGAAGAGCGGTCCTTCCGCAGAAGTACCAGCAGGACCGGCTCCCTGGCCGCCCCCATGTCATCTTGTATGGCCAGCCCCTTGCTCTCTACACTCCAGCCACCCTGCCTGCCTTTCTGTCCCTCAAAGGCACTAATGCCTTTCTTGCTTCTGGCCTCTTGCAGTCGCTGTATCCTCTCCCATCCCGCCTTCTGTTCATTAAGGTTCCAGCTGGCACTATCGCTCTTCCTGAGTAGACTTCCCCCACCCTAACACTATTCCGTTTCCTTCAGAGCATCTGATATCATCTTGTCTATTTACGGTCTCCTTCTACTACACAGGAAGTTCCCAGAGAGCAGCTCCTGGTCTGCCTCCTTCACTACTAGGTACCCAGGGCCTGAAATATAGTGGGCTGTCAACAATGAATGAATGAATGAAATTGAGTGGACACAGATGCGAAAAATGATCGTTACAGTGGAGGAGACTGGCTAACTAGGGAATGGGGTTGGGGGGACTTCCTGGAGGAGGAGGCGGAGCGCTCCATTATTGTCAGATGACCGAAAGCTAGAAAAGGGAAATTTGGGTTGCGGTTGCCGCTAGACAGCTTTCGAGGCCTGCGCTGGGCGGCCGATCCCCAGCTCGAGGGTCTGACCTCCAGGAGGCTGCAAGGCCGGGCTGGGCCCAGGCCCGTCCCTCCCGCCCTCCTTGCAGGGGCCGGCATGGTCAGTCCTGGCCAACCAGCACAAGGAGCTCCGCCTTCCGGGGGCCAGAAGGCAGCCTGAGGAGCTAGCTGTCACCCGCTGGGGCCCAGCCCCGCCGCCTCCGCCGCCCGGGAAAAACCCACTCACTCCTCTCCCGCCATCTTCGCCCCCATCCTGCCGAGCCTCCAAGACCACCGAGTTCCGACCCGCCGGGCTAGCAGGGCCCGCTTTTTGCTTCCGGCTTCCGCTCAAGCCGCGGGCCGGCCGACGAGCTGGGGGCGGGGCCTCGGCCGCGGGAGGGCGGCCCTTCAGTCCCTTTGTCTCTATAGCCCGAGGGTGGGAGGACGCCTATGGGAGGATCTTCCCGGGGCACTTACAGGACTCCGGGAGCTTCTGGTCCCACGAGGTTTCGGCTGCCCCCGACAGCCCCCCACCGAGAAGGGAAGTTTTGAGGGAAACTCCTATGAGGTCACTGCGATTCACCCTAGCTGAATGTTGGGAAAGAAACGTCTAGCCTCAGCTGGGCAGAGGGACCCGAGGGTTTCACTTCCCCAGCCTGAGCCTCGGTTTTCCTCAGCTGTAAAGAAGGCTGGCCACCTGGGCTTTGCAGAGCTGTGCAGTATCTACCTATAAACATTTACCGAGTTCTACTGTGTGCCTAGCGTTCAAACGGGCGGTGTTATCTAGGGATGGGTCATTGGTGAATTTGGTTATTGACGCCTATCTGTACCTAGCAGTGGTCTGTGGGGTTGGGGGTACAGCAAGGAGCAAAGTGAGGTTGGAGGTGTAGGAGGAACCCCATCAGGAGAGCTGGACCGAATTGTAAGGCCTTTAGGCCTTTGCATTTGAGGCCACCTCTGCTGCTACCTCCTTCCCTGTCCAAGCCATCTTGTCTCGTAACATCTGCAAAGCTGCCTAAACCTCTGTCCCTGCCATTGCTCCCCTGGTTTTCCACACAGTGGCCCCCGTGAACTTTTAAAATTTGGGTACTCCTCTGCTCAAAACCTCTACTAGCTTCCAATCTTGATCAGAGCCAAAAAAACTTGGAGTGCTAACAGGACTCAACCCAGCCCCATTTCCCCCTCTGAGTTGGATCCCCTCTCTCCCTCCAGCACCCTAGCACTATGGTCACGGTGGCTTTCTCAGGGTGCCTGAAACACACGGGGGGCACTGCCGCCTCTGCCCTGGCTGATCCTTTTGTCTAGAATACAATCGTGCACTGCCTAACGATGTTCCCATCAACCACGGAGGCTATACCGTCTAGGTTTGGGTAAGTGTGCTCTGTGATGTTTGTACTAGGATGAAATCGCCTAATGATGCATTTCTTGGAATGTATCCCTGTCGTTAAGTGGTGCGTAGTCCTTTGGATCTCACCTTTCCCACTTTTGGGCTTTTTATTTAATCCTTAACTGATCCATTCTACCTTCCCCGACCATTCTGTTTAAAATCCAAGGCCCCTCCCCTTTCCTGAGTTATTTTTCTCCATAACACCAAACATACTGTTTTGCTTATACATTTGTCTTTCGTCCTTCCACGAGCATGTAAACTTCCAGAAGGCAGAGGGTTTTATTTGTTTTGCTCTCTGTCTTATCTCCAGCGACTAGGATAGTACACATACCTGACACATAGTAGGTACTCAATAATAAGTGATCACTGAATAAATAAAGACATTAGTTAACTCTAGATGTGTTAGGAAACAGGAAGTTTTTGGAAAGAGGAGTGCTACAACCCTACTTTTACTAGGATCCCTTTGACAATAGAGAGTTGGAGGGGGGAGGGGGCGGGGGGCGGGGGGGACAAGGATGGAAGCCTTCATACCTGCTGGGAGGTCTTTCCGGTAATCTGGGTTGTAGTTTGGATTAAGGTGATGCCATGGAGATGGTAAGAATGATTGGACTCTGGGCGCGAACCGGAGGCGAGATTTGCTGATGGACTGTGGCGTGGGAAAGAAAGAGAGAAGTCAAGGCTGACGTCAAGCTTTTGGTCCCGGGCGGAAAAGAGACCTGTCTGGCTCCGACCCAGAGCTCACTGCCTCTCCACGACCTTTTAGGACTATTGTCAAGGCGAATATGCGCAGGATCAGCCAAAGCTTACTGAGTCCCTCCGGGATGTGATGCCGGCCTATTGGTTCCTTAATTCTTACATTTCTTGGAGGCAGGTACTATCATAACCCCAGAGCTGAAGCCCAGAGAGGTCAGCCACTTGCCTGAAGTCACGCAGCTGGCAAAAGTCAAGGCTGTGAAAAGTCAGGCGAAGTCTGTGCTTTTAACCTGTACCCACTGCTCCTCTCTACTGTCTTAATTTCTCTGGCTCTAAAATGGGGCTAAACTGCCTCTTTTCCTCTGTTATCCACAAACAGAGCCTGGCAAAAATGAAGTAGCTTCTAGGGATTGAGAGCTGGGTTCTCTCAGAGCCACACTTACTAACTGCCGGCGTGAGGTTGTCACTTTTCTATCAAGCCCAGAAAACCTCAGCTAGCTGGAGTTGAGCCCCCATGGGCTGGGGTAAGGCCCCTTGCATCAGACTGCAGGCTGTGGGCCAGTCAGGATGAGAGCAGGGCTCTGAGTCACCGACGGATGTCCCATTTTATCTGCCATCACCCCCACTGCCCTCGCCACGGATCCTGTTATCAGGTCCACACCCGGGCTTTGTGGCAATCAGGGACCTGCTGCCAACCAGGAGGCCAAATAACACCTGCTCTCAGGCTTATGAACAAATCCCAGGCCCTTCTCACCTGTTCCTGGGAATGAATCTAAAATCCCCGGTCATTGACCCCAGGAAGACAAATAAAGTCATTGGGCAAATAAAGCCATTTCCTGGGCTCCTGTGTCCTGTTAGGCTGCTGGCACAGGGCATGGCAGGCTTTGGTGCCAGACAGCCCTGGCTCCCTACCCCAACTCGGTACCTGTGGGCTCCGTGACCCTGGACCCTACAGCACCTGAAGAACCTTAGGGCCCATCATTGTTGTGACAAAAACCTTTGGAACGCTGTTATAAGGTTAGAGAAAAGGCTCTACCTTTGTTCTGTTTCCATCGCCCTCTTCCCCTAATCTTGCCATTCAGATCTCAGTTTAAATGTCACCTCCTCAGGGAGGCCCTCCCTGACCACTCAGTCTAAAGCAGGCGTCGGAAACCTTTTTTGTAAAGAGCCAGACAGTAAATATTTCAGTCTGATCTCTATCACAACAACTCCATTCTGCCCGACAGTGGGAAAGACACTGTGGATGATTTAAATGGATGTGGCTGTGTTCCAATAAAACTTTATGGATATTGAAATATGAATTTCTTATCATCTTCACATGTCACCAATATTCTTTTGATTTTTTTTCAACTGTTTAAGAATGGGGAAACCATTCTTAGCTAGAGGCCGTATAAAAGAAGGTGGCAGGCTGGATCGGCCCACCAGGGGCAGCCGACCCTTAGTCTAATCTTAAAACAAGTATTTCTAAGGTATTTATCATTGTCAGACATTTTCCCCCTTCTTCCCCCCATCCTTTCCTTCTTTCCTGCTTCGCTACGTTTATCGCCCATTTTCCCCTCTAGGATATAAGTCCCTGGAAGCAGACAGTTTGTCACGCTCCTTTCTTTTTTCTGTTCTTTATCTCTTTCAGTGTTTCTTGAATATTTATTCTGTACCAGGCATTGTTCCAAGGACATTATGCTCTGTAATTTATTTAATGCTTATAGAAACCCTATGAGTTACTCTGATTAGCCCAGTTTTACAGATGTGGAAACTTGACGTCTGGTTCATTACTCCTTTCCTCAGAGCTTAGAAAATGCTGAAGCTGTCAGCAAAACAGGGGCACCGACAGAAACTTTTTAATGAATTTGATATGTCCAATATGTTTTTAAAGGGAATCAAAGTGGTTACCATGTGTACCAGTCAGGGTTTAATCAGAGAAGCAGAGCCAGCAGAAGTATGTTAAGAGATTTATTGTAAAAAAACTGGCCTAAAACAACACAGATTATTTATTATCTTAGAGTTCTTCTATAGGTTAGAAGTGTCATGGGCGTAAAATGGAGATGTCCGCAGGGCTGCCTGTGTGCCTCCTGGAAGCTGGAGGAAAGAACGTCCTTTCTTGCCTTTTCCAGCTTCTAGAGGTGCCTACATTCCATGGCTTGTGGTCCCGTCTTCTCTCTGCAAAGCCAGCAATGGCAACACTTCAGCCTCCGCTTTGGGCATCACATCTTCCCTGACTCTGGCTTTCCTGCCTTCTTCTTTCCTTTATAAGGAGACTTGTGACCACACTGAGCCCATCTGATGTTCTAGGGTGACCTCCCCATCTCAAGGTCAACTGAGATTCCCCCTTGTCGTGCAATAGAACATGTTCCCAGGGTTCATGGGTTAGCATGTGGACACCTTTGGGGGGCCATTTCTCTGCCTACCACACCGTGGGAGAAAGAAGTTCTGTGCTGGCCTTCCTTCATCGAGTCTTACCATTTAGTATCGTTTCATAGAGACTTACACGTGAAACAATATGGGGAAGAGTTGGGCATAATTTTTAATATTTGTAGATTTTAATGTTTTAATTTGGTCCTGGCCACTTAGCAGGGAATAGGCACTAAAATTACTGGGCAGAAATGAGAAATCTGAGTTTGTTGAATTCAGCGGAGTCAGGTACAGAAGATACATCTGAGAGAGTTTGTGAAAAATATACAGATTCCAGCCCTGACTGGTGAGGCTCAGTTGATTGAACGTCATCCCCCAAAGCAAAATGTCACCAGTCTGATTCCTGGTCAGGGCACCTGCCTGGGTTGTGGGTTCGGTCCCTGGTTGGGGCACATATGAGAGGCAACCAATTGATGATTTCTGTCTCACATCGATGTCTCTATCCCTCTCTTCTCCTCTCTCTAAAAATAAATAAATAAAACCTTTTAAAAACAAACACAGCATCTTTGTAAAAAATACAGATTCCAGTCCTATCACAGACCTCCTGGGTCTCCAGCGTGGGGCCTGGGAATCTGAAGTGTGGGGGCTTTCCAGTTCCCTAGCAGACTCTGCTGGTGACTGCTCGTAACCCCTCGGAGGGTCCTCTTGCTGACTCAGTGCTTCCGGTCAGCACAGGACAAGCCAGCTGTGCTGGGGTGTTGATGGCTCCAGAACAGGCCTCGGCCACCAACTGGTGGAAGTTGAAGGATAAGCACCTCTGCCCCCTTGCTCCTTGGATGGAGCAACTCCGAGGTGCATGTTCTAAACAGTTGCCCAGAGTTCCAGCTGCCCGTAAGAGTGACCCCCTTGACACCCACCACACACGTACAGGAAACAGAAACCCAGCACAAGATAGAAGCAACTGGAATTCCCAGACGGTGGTAAAGGGAGATCCCAGAATGACAGCTGCACACCAGAGGGGGTACCCGGTGAAGATTCCAGCAGGTCTGAAGGCCCCAGGGAGATCTCTCCAAAAAGGTAAGTGAATACCATTTCTGACGCGCTGGAAGGTGTGGAGAGGCCCACTGAACCACTGGCAAAATGCTTGAAGTTGAACTGAGAACAAGAGGTCTGCTAGGGGTGGGGGAGGAGAGCAAGACAATTATTAACTCGAGGGACATAGTAAAGCTGGGCCGGAAAGCAAAGGACATCGTAGTTTACCACACAGCTCAGCTGTGAGTGACATTTACATAGTGACAATTACGTAAACGATAAATATTGATCTCACCAAACTTATAACCATCCTGAGAGGATGGGGGCGGGCGGGAAGGGCGTGTGTATATGCTAGGGTCAAGTGCAGGGGAGGAAAGGGGGCAGAACCCTCACGTCCTATAGTGGGAAAGAAGATTATACTGGAAACTGGAAGGTTTAGAAATGGAAATAGAAGCCTGTTATTTAGGGAAATGGAGTTAAATATCAAACAACCAGTTAAAAGAGGTCAAAGTGGGTGTCTCTGGGAAGGGGAAGTGGAAAGAGACAATGAAGTGGAGATTTCTGGTTTTAGAAAATTTGACTCACCAAGTTATGTGTACGTACAACCTTGATACAATAAAACCTACAACCAAAAAAACAAATACGTAAAGAAGGACAGGAAAAACATAACATTAAAACGTTGTTTTGATAATGGTTGTCTCTGAATTATGGATCATGGGTATTCTTTTTCCTTTTCTTGTTATTGAAATTTTTTCTTTCCTGAAAATGACATACAGCCAGAAATGAGAAAAAATAGGAGATTTTTTTAAAGGGGGAAAGAAAAAAAGCTATGCCCAGGGCAGCCTGGAAATGAGCGTTCCTGTTGGTCACCAGGTCTCGAGGTGGGGACAGTGGGAAGAATCCGAAGGTGAAGGGGTGGAGGGGGGGGAGGAAGAGTTGACGGAGCCTGGTGACTCATGAAATAGGGAGGTGAGGCGGCGTCAAAGATGAAAATATCCAATAACCATGGCCTTGACTTCCTGTTTTTTAATGTGACAAGCTGGTGTATTTTTTGACAGGTGACTGGCAGTTACTGGGTGTTCCCCGTGACAGGCAGCGTGTCCAAGGGCTTTGCTCATGTTTTCTGCTGCTTCTGCCCTTACTTGCTGTGTCAGCGTTCACTGATCCTGCTCTTCCCTTGCCCAGAAGCGTCCCATGGCGCCCCATCTTATTGTGAACAAAACCCAGACTCCTCTGAGTCCTCTGCAGGCCCCCCTCGGTCTGCTTCCTGCCCTGCAGGGGTCTCTCGCCGTGTCTGGTGCCTTCTCTTCCGCAGCCCAGCTCCCGGGCCCGCGGCTCTGCTCCCTCACCTTCTCCTTGAACGTGGGGAGCTTGTCCCTCCCTCAGGGCCTTTGGGTGCCTCACATTTTAGTCAAAAATTTCATTGAACAAATCCTCACGTGGATCTGTGAGTGCCTAAAAGTCGCAGGCACGAGTGTTTCGCTCTGGATCATCCAGCAGGTCCCTCGGACAGTAAACAGACGTCACGTACAGGCAGGCACCGTGCACGGGCTGGACGCGGAAAAGGCTGAGCACACTGACATTGGTATTTGGGTGTGTCTTTTGTTTTCCGTAAATAAGTTCTTCCCAGACACTTGTACCTAGAGAGACCTTTGCAGGCCTGTCCTATAAAAATACAAAGTCAGCCACATGTCATTTTAAATGTTCATTTTAAAAGAAGCGCTTTATGGCTTCTCGGTGGTGTATCCAGATCACCAGCATTACCCCTCTCACTGAGCCCTGTTATTGATTCTGCTGGGTCAGACATACCAGCTGTGGTGGACGCTGTCAGTTTTCTTACCTCATTTAAAGACCAGCAGGGAAGTTCCCCTGTCTTTCCCAGTATGGAAAAATTACAGAAATCCTAAATGCAGGCATGGAAAATAATCACTCTGCTGTGCGGATTTCATCCTAGGTGCTCTGCCTTGGCAACAGAGTGTGGAGGTTAAGGCCGTTGGCCTTGAAGCCGGATTCCCTGTGTCTGAATCCCAGCTCAGCTACCTATAGCTGTGTGACCTTGGCTAAATCACTTCACCTCTCTCTGTCTCAGTTTCTCTCTCTGCAAAATGGGGTTAATGATATAACTTATCACACAGAACTGTTGTCAGGATAAAATGAATTAATAAATAGAGAGCAACTCTCATATGTAAGTACTCAATAAACCTTAGCTGTTGCTATTGAATTAAAATATAGAATATGCTTTAGCCTTTCAGTATGTACCTATGCAGCGATAAAAAATCTATGAGATCATTTATGAAATGCTCTAAAATTATGACTGCTTTTCTGTACTGTCTGAATTTTTTTATAATTATAAGCCAATATTACTTTTGTAATTAGAAGAAAATTTAAGTTAATTCCATTTGGGGTTGGGAGCTTAATCAACAACTCTGTCCTCAATGAATTCTTTGCCTGCCCTCACCCTCATGTGTGTGAGGACTGTTTCTGCCTGGGGAATTCTTGCCAAGACACAAAGCCACCTGTGCTTGCTCAAGTCCTCTCCTTGTGAATCAGGGCGAGCCTGTGGAATGCCAGGTGGGTCCCCCTTCCCCTGCCCTACTCTGGGGTGCAGGAAAAGAGATACTGACCCCCCCCTACCCTGGTTCATTTGGCTGTTCATTTCACCCACAGTCACTCAACAAGGTTTGGGAGATAAACACGGCCCATCCACCACTAGAAATCCATGCATCCATCTTAAAGATAGAGGCAGGTTCATATCTATTACCCTGGAAATATGTTTGTAATTTAATTGTGTAAGAAAAAAGATGTTATTTATTTATTTTTAGAGAAAGGAGAAGGGAAGGAGAAAGAGAGGGAGAGGAACATCTATGTGCGAAAGATACATGGATCGGTTGTCTCTTGCACGCTCCCAGCTGGAGACCTGGCCCAAAACCCAGGCACATGCCCTGACTGGGAATTGAACCGGTGACCTTTCTGTTTGCAGGCCGGCACTCAGTCCATTGAGCCACACCTGCCAGAGCTAAAAAACAGGTATTGAATTATAAAAATAAGTATTACCATGGAAAGGTGTTTGTGATCATACCGCTCAGTTAAAAGAAACAAACTTATTCTAAACAGAAGTATGAATACTTAACCACTCTGTTCAAGGCCCTGGGGACACAGCAGTGATAAGCAGAGAAAAAGCCTGCCCTTGGAGAGCTGACATTCCAGAAGAAGAGACAGACAGTGCGAAGAAAACAAAGTAAGTTAATTCAGACAATGAAAAATGCTATAATGCAAGAGATGGGATGGAGGCAGAGCCGTGTAGATGGGGTGGTCACAGAAGGCCTCTCGAGGAGGTGGCATCTGAGGATGTACAGTGTGATCCCAGTTTTGTAAAAATATTCCTGTGTGTGTGTGTGTGTATGTTTATCATAAGCTAGAGAACAAGGAATCCTCACCAGACTGTTTGCACTTTAACTCCAGATGCCTCTGGAGTTCTTTTCTATGCACTGGTCTGGGCAAAATTCTTGGCTAAGCAAGGTCCTGCCATCAGAGGACTATCTCCTTCTCCAATTTCCCCCTCAGTCAGATTAGGCTGGACTCTGAACTCATCAATGCAAGGAACAGAAACTCAAAGTAGTCTCAAGGAAAATTGGGTCACGTAAGGAAAAGTCTAGTGGTAGAACTGGTTCAGGAATGGCTAGATCCAGGAGCTCAACAGTGTCAGTAGGCCTCTGCCCTTCTTCATCTCCCATTTCTGCTTTCCCTTCTGTTGGCCTGACTCTCAGGAAGGCTCTTCCCACGTGGTAACCAAGATGGTTTCCAGCAGCTCCCAGATTGTGGTCCTTCCAGCTCAGCAATCCTAGGGAGAAGAGAAAAAAGAGAGAAGAGAACACCCCTTCCCCTGGGAAGACCAGTGAAGTTCTAGAACTGCCAGTCATTGGTCCAGTTTGAGTCACATGTTTTCCTTGAACCAATCAAATTGGCCTGAGGGATGTGGAAACTCAGATGAAGATAATGCATTCATTCCTGGAGCCAGAAGGGAGAGTCTCCCTCACGTGAACCACATCTACTGAGGAGGGGGAAAGGCCATCCAATCCAATTGGAAGGCTAAAAAAAGAGAAAAAGCATGCTTGGCACAGGTTAAACATTAACTATTTGCCACACAATAATGACGCTGGATAGGAACACTTATTTCCATTTTACAGAGTCGAATTGAAGGTCAGCAACTTTTGTAAGGCCAGAGAGCTAATAAGTGGAGAAACCATGCACTGAAGTCTGCCTGACGCCAAAACACTTGGATGATGATGATGATGGTGGTGGTGATTATAGTTATAAGAACTACTGTTTGTTGAGCACCTACTGCGTGCTAAGCTTTGTAAGCATGATCTCATTTCATTTTCCCTGCAACCCTTGAGGCAGGTGCCGTGGACAGCACAGCTGACTCCTTGACATCCATCCCAACCTAGCCACAGGCCTGGGCTCCCGTTAGTCTAAGCCAATCATGGGAATTACATCCCCTTGCCAGAGATTGGTTCAGGAATGGGCATGTGACCCAAATGTAGCCAATGAGAAGTGAGGAGACTGTTGCCAGGATAGTTCTTCCTCACTCTTCCAGGAGAGGGTCTGGAAGTGACCCTTTTTGCCTACTGGACATGAAAAAAGATGCCTGTAGCCCTGATTGCTCTTGGCAGTCATCCTGCGAGCACGAGGAGAACCAGCCTTGGGACAACAGAACAGGGATGGAAAGAACCTGGGGCCTGGATGATGTCACAAATCCACCAGTTCCACCACTGTCCCGAGGGGAGGCAGGCTAGCACATTCTAGTTAAGCCAGTTTAGATCTTACTAGCTTCTTTTTAGCAAAAGGCATTCTAATGAACTCAGTATGGATTTTTGAAATCTTTATTTCACAGATAAGGAAACTGAGGCTCAGAGAGATCAAGTGAGTTGCCTAAAATCACCCAGTGAGCAGGGCTTATCTGATTACAAACTCATCAAACAGTACAGTTCCCACACAGGAATAACCTTCCTCTGCTAGATGCTTTTTAAGCCCGGTGAAGTTGAAGCTTTATAACTACCCTGCGAAGCAAGTGCTTTTATCATCCCCATTTTGCAGAGCACAAACATCCACAGGGGAAAGGAGGCTGTTGAGCAGAGAGACTTTGGAATCCGAGGATTGCTTACACGCTCACGATTCGTACATAGCGAAGGACGGACAATTGGCAGGTGGAAGCGGGTGGGGTGGGGAGTACGGAATTCCTGGGGGTCACGAAAAGCCAGGATCTCATTTCAATCCTGCTGAAAGGTGGAGCCAGGAAGATTGGCAGAAAGAGCCCCAGGAACTTTTTGGTCCTCTCTCAGGATTTACTTTTAATTCATTTTAAATTTGAGTAAGAAAAAAAATTCCACGTAGGGACTACATCACTATTTTAGAAAAAAATTTGGAAACATAGGTATGTAATAAGATAACGTAATTCAGAAATATGGTGCTTCAGCTGTATAATTATTGGCAATTATGCTCAGTGTTTTCCTATAAACAAAGTAGCTAGGAAAGCCTCTCTGAGGAGGTGGCCTGTGCGCTGAGGCCTGAAGGGTGAGAGGCAGCCTCATGGGAAGAGAGTTCCAGGCAGAGGGAACAGCACATGCAAAGACCCTGGGGTGGGGGTGAAGTTGGCTGAGTGAAGGCACAGGAGAATGGCCAGTGGGGTTCATGAGAAACAGGAGTGGGAGGGTCAAAGGAGACGAGGTCAGGGAGACAGATGCTAGTCAGATCACACAGGAGGAAACAGGTTCGAGGCCAGGGAGCTGCTCATGCGCCCAGCACCCAGGCGGTGGACCAGTAATATAAGCAGGTTTATTGACCATCATCAGGCTTCAGGGAGGAAGACAAGGTGGGCGACACCACCAGTCCAGCCTGGTATGTTTTCACCAAGCACCCGCCCTCTGCCAGGCCCTGCCGGAGTTCTGGTTTCCAGAGCATTTGCTTTGAAGATCAGAAATTCAGGGGCAGCCAAGGCTAGAAAGAGGCACTTTTCCAATTTTTCCAAAGAGGACACATGACTAGCCAACAAATAGATGGAAAGGGCCTCAAGGTCCCTCCAAAGCAGGCAATTCAAGTTCAAACACTTAGAGACGTTTCACAGCCATGGACTGACCGCAATCTGAAAATCAGAAAGCACCGAAGTATAGAAGACTGGTTCATAGCTCAGGCTCCAGAAGCAGCCTCTGAGTCCGTACTGTGATGCCATGCTCTGCCATTCCGGAGTGATTTGAGGCCAGTTACTTCCCCTCTCCGGCCTCTACGTCTCTGTCTGTCAAAGGAGAATGATAATTGTCTTTACCTTCAAGTTTCTTGGAGGGTTGGTTTCACGAGTCAGTTCACGTTCAACTTTGGGAAAGTGCCTGGCATACAGTGAGTGCCGTGTATGAGGGTGGTGTTACCCGTGGCGAGGAAGTGGGGAGCAGGAACTCTCCCACATGGCCGTTTGGCCGCTGAAAAGCGCTTGCCCTGCGGCCAGCGGCCCCACTTCCTCCTGCGAGCCCTGGGGGAGCTCTGGCAGGTGCCAGGGTGGGTACGGTAGCTTCGCCCACAATGGGCCCGGAGTGAAATCGATGGGGTAGGTGTCAATGAGTAGTGAGCGAGTAAATAAACTGTGACATATTCCCTTAAAGGAATACCAGTGAGCAGTAAAAATGAATAAACCAGATCTAAATAGGTCTTAAGAATATTATGTTGAGTGAGAAGAGAAAGTTTCAGAAGTAACTCTTAGTGTGATACTGTTTATGTAAATATTAATGCCATAAGGCAATGTTTGTGTGTGTGTGTATATATATACACACACACAAAATATATATACACATTATACATATATATACACACATTATACACTATATATATATATATATATATATATATATAGAGAGAGAGAGAGAGAGAGAGAGAGAGAGAGTGTAAGCTCCTGACCACCTCCTCAGCTGTGGGCTTTTGGAAAAAAGGAGGAACTGTTATGACTTTATCATTGTCGTGGCCCTATACCAGGCTCTACAGACCGACCTATCTCATCCTGATCCCCTCTAATATGGCTTCCTGTACTGTAAAGGCTAGAAAGTGAAAACAAAGCAAAACAAAACACATTTCCCAGACTCCTTTGCAGCAGGAGTGACTCTCATGGCCTAGGTTCCCCTGGCGAGCCCTCAAGGCAAAAACAAGTTTCAGGATACCAACTGATGGCACCTGCTGGCAAGCACAGTAGTGGGGTATCTGGTCCTTCTGGGGAGTAGCAGGGGAGTTCTAGCAGCCAGTCCTTAGCACCCTAAGTGCTGGGCAGCTGTGGGAGCAAGAGCAGTGACATTTCTGTTGGAACAGTTCAACAGTGAAGGTGGGTATTTCTCCTGGCTTTGATACTCCTGCCTACACTGTTGTGGTTGTTTAGCATCTGGGGGACTACCTAGTACCTTTAATAAACCCCTTTCTGATTAAGGTGGTCTAGCTATTTTACTGTCTGCAGTTTAGATTGCTCTGCCCAAGCCCTCAATAAATATCTGTTGCATGACTGAATGAATGAATGAATGAATGAATGGTGACCTTTTAGGAACCTTCCTGTTCCCACTGCTTTTATCCCCAAGGAGTAATGTCACAGGCCCTGGATGAGTACTGCTCTTGCAAAGGTCAGGGACAGGAAGACGATGTGAAATGTCTTATCACTGGCAGGTCGGAACACAGAGTCCTTGCAGAGGGAACGAGTCCAAGGAGGGGACCGAGGCTAACTCGCTGGGTGGGCAGGGCAGCT
>PVIA01004134.1:0-20524 GCA_004024845.1 Tonatia bakeri
TAGGTAGAAAATAGACAGGGGGAGGGTAGGAATAGTATGGGACATGTAGACACTAAAGAACTTATGACACATGGACATGAACTAAAGGGGGGAATGAGGGTGGGAGGGAATGGGCAGGGTGGTGGGGAGTGAGGGGGGAAAATGGGCCAACTGTAGTTGCATAATCAATAAAATAAAGAATTAAAAAAAAAAGAAAAAAAAAAAGACATTAATTGAGAACAATCAATGTTATACTATGTAGGAGACAGCTGACATACTCAAAATATCCAAGTCAATAAAGTTATTGGTGAAAATCAAAAACATATCTTTTATTTTATGGAAAAAACCATGTGGAGTTTTTTGGCCAACCCAATATTATTCAGATACAGTTTTCATAATAACTATCTCTCTGTATTTTATTATTATTGTTGCCGTTTGGAACTGAATTCTTAAAAACTATATTTTTATTCCTGGCATGTAGGAATATTATTGAATTTTGCATGTTTATGTGGGTCAGCCACTTTGCTGAGGTCTATTTAGTTTGCATTGTTAGGGGACTTTGAGTTATTGAGGTTACGTGGCCATGTTATATGCACATAATAGTAATTTTTGCCTGTTTCCAATGTTTATGTTTTCTATTTCTTTGGCCAGAACTTCTAAGACCATATTCAGGGATGCTGGTGATGGAAGGCATCCTTTTTTGCTCTTTGTTTTAAAGGGACAGCTTCTGATGTTTTCCTCCACGTTGCTCCTGGCTAGTAGATCTATCCCTTCCATTCAGTGGGTTGATATGATTTATAACAAGCACAACAAACAATCCTTTAGAACCGTTTGTGCTTCTGGTGTAAAGCACTAGGGAACTCCTTGTTTGAAAGTGTTTGTTGGTTTGTTTTAGGATTTATGTATTTGTTTTTGAGAGAAGGAGAAGGAGGGAGAAAGAGAAGGAGAGAAACATCCATGTGTGGTTGCCTCTTACCGCCCCTGCCCCCCCCCCCTGCCATACTGGGGGCCTGGCCAGCAACCCAGGCATGTGCCCTGACTGGGAATTGAACCGGCGACCCTTTGGTTTGCAGGCCGGCCCTCAATCCACTGAGCCACACCAGCTAGGGCTGGAAGTGTTTGTTCTTTGTAGAATCCCCAGCCTGATCCAAACCTTGAGCCTACAGAGCTGGTCCAGTTCCAGCCCTGGTCACTACTGGAAGCCTGTCTTCCTGGGAGTGGTTTACCCTGCAGATGTGGCACCCTCTTCTGCCAGCCCCACCTGCAGATACGAGTTCCGGTGGTGCCTGACACTACAGCAACAGAGCTGGGCTCACCTAGCACAACCCTGGGTGGGAGGAGGCCAGAAGAAACTTCTTCACAGGATCCCCTACAGAGGACCTCTGAGGACCCTCGGTCATCTGGACTTTTGTCCTTACCCCTCCTGTCCCCTTTCTTTCCTCACCAGCTCAGGGAGATGACCAATCCCCCTGCCCTTTCCTGAGCCTGCTAGACCTCTGCCAGCACTGTGCTTTGGGGTCTTTGCAGTCCAGTGGGAAGGCAGAAACAAAAAGGGGTTTATACGATACAGGATGAAGGGTTTCATTCGCACTACATGAGACTAAGAGGCTGGAGCAACTAACTGCTCACCGCAGTAAGAGAAGGCTTCTTGGAGGAGGTGACATTTGAGCTGGTCTTGGAGCAAGAGTAGAAATTCTATGAGCCAGATGAGAGAGAAGGGCTTCTGTTCTGACTATTTCTGTAGACTTTGCATTATTGTTGATGTTCAGAATAGGATCTTTATGAACTTTTTTTTAAACTGGCATATAGGAATATTATTGATTTCTGTGTATTTAATTTGGAACAATCTTCAAAGGTTTGGGGGCCTGGGGGAGCCTGGCCTCTGGGGAAAGGACAGGAGTTTGCTGAGAGAGAGGTGGGGCAGTGCCACCTGAGTCGGTGAGTGCTCCTGGGGGTCCGGGGTTGGGGGCGCTCGCCAGTAATGGGCACTTAGAAAGGGAAGAGAGAAACAGCGTCTCTAGCATCACTGCTACATTCCTGCCAGGCACTTTGCTGCCTGAGCAGGAGCCCTGAGAGTCCTGCTAGGGTGGGTAGTGACACCCCCATTTTACAGACGAGGAAACTGCGGTTCAGGGAAGTTGTGTGACTTAGATGAGCCCCATCTCTCAGCCTTCGCACTTTCAGTGTGCCCCTGCTGCCGTACATGAACCAGCTTTATTGGATATGATTCACATACCCTACAACTCAGCCATTTAAAGTATACAGTTAAATGATTTCAGTAAATTGGTAGAGTCGGGCAACTCTGACCACAGTCAAATGGCAGAACATTCGAGTTACCCCCACAAAGAGACCTTTACCCCTTGGTCTCCTTCCCACCACCCTCCTGAGCCCTCCAGGCTTAGGGAACCACTGATCTGCTTTCTGCCCCATATGTTTGCCTGTTCTGGACGTTCCTTGTAAACAGCCTCAGACAATATGCCATCCTTTGTGACTGGCTTATTTCACTTAGCATAATATTTTACATGTCCTTCAGTGCTGTAGTGCATGTTGGTGCTTCATTTCTTTTTTTTTTGCCAAACACAGTCTTTTTTATGGAGATATCACAGTCTGCTTGCAATTCAGCAGCTGGGGGGCATTCACGTTATTGGCATGTTTTGGCTATTATGGATAATGCTGCCACAAACACCCAATGTAATGTGTTTTTGTGTGGACCTGTAGTTTTATTCTCTCGGGTATATCTTAGGAGTGGAATTTTTAAAAAGTTCTTATTTCTTGATTTTAGAGAGAGGAAGAAAGAGAGAGAGGCGGGGAGAGAGAGAAAGAAAAAGAAACATCAATTTGTTGTTCCACTTATTTATGCATTCCTTGGTTGATTTGGGTATGTACTCTGACTGGGGATTGAACCTGCAACCTTGGCGTATCAAAATGACACTCTAACCAGTTGAGCTACCCAGCTAGGGCCATATGGTAGTTCTTGAGGAACTGCCAGGCAAGGCTCCGCAGCAGCTGCCTTTCTGCCTCTCATGTGAGACTTACTTATCTTCAGAGTGACAGGACTGGGAAGAAGGTCAAACCACAAAGTTTATGTGACTTGCCTGTTTTCTGACTGTTATAAAGTAGTCAGAAGGCTGCAGCCTCACTGCTGAGACTTGGATGATTCCACAGGGACTCCTGGATTTTGTAGGGCCTCGAGGACATGGCCGTGAATGCTGGTCGTCTCTGTGCTGGCAGAGCTCTGCCTTCCACATTAGGGCTAGAAGGCTGTGCTGGTAGAGAAGGTGCTGGAATAAACCCTAAGGTTCAGGTGCGAGGTAGGGACAAGTGTGGTTAAGGGTGATGAAGACTCTTACAGGAGGGAAGACAGGGTGTCAAGCCTGGCACGGGGGACAGGTGGGAGAGCAAGGAGGCTGGGAAGGGACACTGGGGCTGGTCAAGTCCTTGGGTGGCTGTGGCTGCTAACTCTGGTCTGTCTTCGTTCTTTGGCTGCAGATCTGGCCGAGTGCAAGCTGGTTTCTTTCCCCATTGGCATCTACAAGGTCCTGCGGAATGTCACCGACCAGATCCAGCTCATTACGCTGGCCAACAACGAGCTCAAGTCCCTCACCAGCAAGTTCATGACTACATTCTGTCAGCTCCGAGGTAGGCCCTGGGCAGCTCAGGCTGGGGGGCATGGCTAGCCCTGGTCCTCAGGCTCCAACCCTGTTGGGAGTGTAACTAGGCATCAGCTGGGCCCAGGAAGTCATTCCCTGGGAGAGGCTTTGAGGATGGACCCATGTCCTTCCTGAAGCCTGGAAATGTCTGTGTCACTTCTGCCTAGATGGCTGTGAATTGGATTGACTAATGGCCCAGGGTGTGGCTGCTGGAGTGATTTCTCTTATTCTGAACAACCGGATGTTTGGGGTCCGGATGCCTGGGAGTGGTATTTCTTGGTAAACTTGAAGAAGCCCCCTTTCAGCCCCCCAATCTGGCGTTGTTCTCCTGAGCTGTTTTCCCTGTTCGGAGTGACAGATTCCAGGAATGCTGTTGTTTCTTTCTTCTGCGGGTCACACACAGAGCACGTGGACAAGGGTGCTTGGCAGGCAGGTGGGCAGGAGGCTGATGGGTGGGCATTATAGATTCTTATGGAATGGCTCGTCTGAATGGACAAGCAGAGCGCAATGGACACTCCAGTGTCTGTCCCCTCTCCACAGAGCACTCCCTCCAGTGTCACCCAGCTGCATGGATGGAGCTGCGACCTGGGCACTTGGCATGTGTTTGCGAAATGGAGGAGCAGGAGAGTTGGGGAGGGCACTGCCTGCCTTCCGGAATCCTCTGTCTGGTAGAGTAATGGAGAGGGTCTAAGAGCCTTTCTAGAGAAGAAAGCAGTATGCAAAATCCTGACAGAACAGGAGGAGCACGAGCAAGCTTAGCTCATACAGCTGAGTTCAGGCTTCCTGGAGGAGGTTTAGGCATTAGGCAGAGCCCAGAGAGGAGATGGAGTGTGAATTGGCAACCAGTGACTCAGGCAGGAGCTACAGTCAGGACCCAGAAAGACCATTGGCTGGGCTCAACACAAGGGCAAGGGAGAGGGCTTGGTTTGTGTAGTCATTTCCGAGTGAAGTACACAAAGCTCATATGGTTACATAATGTGAAAACCACAACACACTGGGTGTAGCCCAAGGGCCACAGTGGGAGAATGTCCCATCGAATGTCAGAGCTGTCTCTGTTACCTCATTTCAGGGGTGGAGAAGGAAGTGCAGGGAGAGAACAGGTTTGTCCGGGGTCTCAGAGCAGTACGCCCTGGTTGCCCACCCCCCAAGCCAGGGCTGCCTTTCCAGGCCACCTGCGTTAGCTCAAGAGTCCCCCAGAGCTCTGTGTAGCCAGTTGGGATTGGATGTTTGCTTTCCATAGAAGGATGGAAAGATAGAAAATGGGTGGTGGAGGTTGATTGGAGCCGGTAGGGAGGGCACAGTCAGACAGGGGGCCTTCCTGTGGGTAAGAGGATTCACCCAACCCTTGAGCACCTCCTGGGGACCAGGTCTGTCCCGGGAGGAGTCCAGAGTTGCGGAGTGCTGTGATACCAGTGTGGACAAAACACTGGGACTGCTGAGAAGAGGAACACATTCTTCCCGAGAGTGGCGTGAGCAGTGGGGTGGGTGTGGAAGCAAGGGCTTTCAAAGGATTTGACGTTGGGCCGTGTCTTGCAGGATGAGCAAGCAGGCCCTCTCCAGGGGGACCGCAAGGAGTGCCAGCGAAATGTGCTTACAGCCCCGTGCACTCGTGCCTCGGCCCTGGAAATATATTTGTCATCATACGCTTTTGGGCAGAAGTCTGTTGGAGGGTAGAGTTTGAACTCCCTCCTGCCCATGCCTTGGGTGACAGAGGGAAGGCTGCATGTGCCCAGAAGTGGGGGGCTGGGGCTGAGGATCAACCTGCAGTCACAGAGGTAGCTCTGACCCCAGGTTTTATCATGGTTTCTCTCTCAAATAGGAAAACCCTCACCTTTTATGTATGAGGAGGGGGCTTGGGTAGGGTCTGCTGGGCTCCTCACAGCCTGCCAGTGTCTTTTTCTGGGTTCCGACAGAGGAGGGGGCTGCTCTGGTGTTGGGGAGAGAGACATCTGTGACTCCTTGCCTGCCAGGTTGCCGTCTGTGGGTGCCCTGGGGACAGTCTTCTGCTTGGCTCCTGGCCCCTCTGAGCAGGTTGTCTTTAAATGATTGCCTCCCCTTGATGTCCTTCACCCATTTGAGGTAGGAAACAGCAAGCCCTGGGAAGGACAGTGATATGAAATCAATCCAAAGGGCAAGTGGGTCCCAGGGTCCAGCTCTGGCTCTTTTATCTCCTCTCTTCCTGTGATCCCCTTCCCCACTTCTCCATGCACATCATTCAGCTCTTCTTACTGAGCGCATCCTGGGCCCACCAGGCCAGAGGTGTGTGAGATACACCTGCAGAAATGAGCCAAGACCGCCCAGATGAGAACTGGCAGAGGCTGCTTTTTCAGAGCGGCTCTAGCGAGGGAGTCAGCCACTGTCCTTGGACTTGGCAGAGGCTCACAGGCAGAGGAGTGGGAAAGCTTTATAGTGGATGAAAGGGAAGGCTTCAGGCTTGCCCTGATCAGAGGCCATTGGCCTGGGGAGCTGGAGGCAGGCCAACTAGCTGTGGGGCATTCTGTGTGATTGGTTAGGGTGCGTATTTGGCTTTCTCTGGTTGGTGCTAAGTTGGAAGTGGGGACAAAAATTAAGGACACTGTCAGTAATCAAGTCCTGGCCATTTGGGGCCAGTTGTTACGGAGAGGATTGTTTGGCTTTCTGGACTGTTGATAGAGAAACAGTCTGACTTCCTATGAGTCTGACTTACGGCAGACTCGCTTCCTGAGCTGGTTGCTGTACAGATGGGTCGGTTTCCTGGGCAGGTTGCTGCAGACTGTGGGTCAGAGTTCTCTTTTTATAGCTGCGCTGGCCATTGCCTGTGTGTGCATTCAGTGTCTCACAGGCTGTCTTTCCTCACGAGCGCCTGTTCCGGGCCGGCCGTGGGCATGGACGGGTGAGTGATAACAGGAGAGCCCAAATTCACCGGGCACTTCGCCCTCGCGACTCCATGCTGAGGGTTTTCCATGCATCGTCTCATTCAGTCCTCACAGCACCTGGTATTTGAAAACTAAGACCTGGACCTGGTCCCTGAGAAGCTCCCGGTCTCTTGGGAGAGTCGGGTGCACAAGCAGACAACCACCTACTAATGTAGGGGGTGCCACAGCAGGCATTCCCTCAAAGTGCCGTGTTCTTCCCCACTTCCCGCTTTGCCCCAGCCCCCGGGGTACTTTTCTTCAGTTGACGGCCTGTAGCAGATGAAGGAGGGGAGGAGAGGGGCACAGTGCTGGGAGAGCAGCGCAGACACTGGAGCTGTGCAGCGGTCAGTTTCAGTGTGGGGTCGGGCAGATCTGCTCCGATGGGCACGCATTCTCTTCTCCCCTCAGCACAGCCGCTGCTGACATAGCAGGTCCGGGAGCGTCCATCGCACCTGAGTTACTCACAAGGGCAGCTCCCAGTTGCCGGTGACCAAGAGTCCCTACCTGATGCCGAGGGGGTGACAAGGCTGTGGCCTGCTGCATCAGTTTTTGCCGTCAGCCCTCAAGAGCACCTGGCCCCCAGGGTTACCTGGCCGACCTCGGTGGGGAGAAGGATCCTTTGGACAGAATCCCAGAGATGGGACTACCAAGGCTGGCGGGTGAGGGCGTTTTAAGGCCGTTGGTCTACACCATGAAGTTGTCAAGCACTGATGTCATCCAGGTCTGGGGCCCACCGGGAGGTGAAGAGCAACCTTCTCTGTCGTCAGGCTGAATCAGCCGGGACCCACAAGAAGAGAGGCTGGGTCGTTTGGTGCTTAAAGCACAGACACCGAGGTTGAGCCCAGTTCTGGCGTGTGACATCTTCCCCTTACCCTACAGATCCGTGCTCCATGCTGATTTTAACCCTCTGACCCTCGGCTGTGGTTAGGCGCAGCCACTGGGGAGCCACAGCAGGTCGGAGGAAGAGAGGAGAGTAAGGCTAGTGAGCCTATTCTCCTGGCCACCTCCCTGTGAGGTCCACCTTGGGCTGGCTGTGCCCCTGGTCTGCAGGTCACTTTCCTCAAGGCAGCTTCAACACGACTGTCTTTCTGGGTGGTGACAACTCCCTGCTCTTAACCCTGGTTACCTCATGATCCCTTAAGTTCCCCTATAGCAGGGGTGTCAAACTCATTTTCATCAGGGACCACATCAGCCTGCTGGTTGCCTTCAAAGGGCCGAATGTCATTTTAGGACCGTATAAATGTACCTACTCCTTAACTAGGGGAAAGGAGCTCAGTGCTGCCACTGGGTAGAAACAAGGTGCCGGGCCGGATGGAACAAGGGCCCAGGGGCCTTGTGTTTGCCACCCACAGGTGGCCTCCCATGTCTTTGGACATACTCTGTGGCGAATAAACCCTCTCTGAGTTAATTGGAGTGTGCAGCTCTTCCCCTTTGGGGCCCTGACTGATGCTCTGCAACTTATTAGCTCTGTAACTGCAGGCAGATTATTTAACTTCCCTGTGCCTCAGTTTCCCCCTGGTACAGTGGAATACTACTGGCAATAGTCTACCCCGTAAGGCTCCTGTGAAGCCTGAATACGTTACCCCACGTGCAGCCTGAGAGCAGCTGCACGCCCTGCGTTCTCCAGTGTGGTGCCTGGCGCGGAGTAGCATGTGTTTGCTGCTGGGGGCAGGGGTGGGGGTGAGTGGATGGCTTCCTACCAGGTGGTCAGCAGATTCATGACCCTCCCAAAGATGTCCATCCCAATTCTTGCAACCTGTGGCTATGTTACCTCACACGGTAAGAAAGACTTTGCAGATGTGATACAGCTAAGGACCTTGAAATGGGGAGATGCCCCGGACTGCGTGGGTGGGCCCAGTGTAAGCACACAGGTCCTTATAAGGAGGCAGGGGGGCCAGAGTCAGAGAAGTTGGTGTCTTGACTGCAGCAGAGACCGGAATGACATGGCTCCAAACCTCTAGAAAAGTCAGGGAACAGATTCTCGCCTAGAACCCGCGGAGGCACATCACTCGGCTGACAACTTGATTTTAGTCCTCCAGACCCATGCTGGTGTTTTGGCCTCCATAACGGTAAGGTGGTAACTGTATTGTTTTAAGCCACCAATTTGTGGTGATGTTTTACAGCACTGAGAGGGAACGCACACGCCTGATGGGTCCAGGGCCTCCTACCCCGGTCTCCCCACTTGCTTGCTTGGCCTCCCACCTCATCTCACTGTGGAGCTGGGGTTGCACCTCAAAAGGGAAGCCTTCTCTAGGGAACTGCCCTGCCCACTCCCCCTGCCCCCCCCCCCCCCCCCCCCCCCCCCCCCCCCCCCCCCCCCCCCCCCCCCCCCCCCCCCCCCCCCCCCCCCCCGCTGCCTTACCTGCATTCAGCCCCTCCTGTGGCACACAGACCAGATTCTGGTGGAGCTCAAAGTTAATTTCCATGCGTTTTCCTCAAGCCCTAGCAGGAGCCGCTGCCCCCACCACTGTGGAGGTGTTGGTTATGGAGTGCAGCAGGTGGAGGAGGAGGCTTACCTGTCCCAGTGGGGCAGCATCTGAGACCTGTTTCCTCTCCCACACAGCCTGGGCCTGTGATGCTGGCAGGAGGGGGCCACTCTCCTTAGAACACCTGGGCAGGCGTGTGTTGCTCCAAAAGAATCCACGGCTGCAGAATAGCTGCTTCTTTGATCTAGTACTGTATCACAAGCCACCCTAAGATTTACTTGCTTTGAACGACAGTGCGTTATTTCCTCCAGCTCTGTGGGTTGGGTGGCCTCTGCTGGGCGGTTCTTCTGCTCCATGTAGTATAGACTGAGATCACCTCTCCGAGGAGGAAGGTCCCTCATCCTTCGGGGCCATGCTCCGTGTGGCCTCTAATCCGCTTGGACTTCCTCACAGCACAATGGCTGGACTCCAAGAGGAAGGAAGTGGGTAGTTACTGCCTGGGACTGGAGCTTCCAGGACATCGCTTCTGCTGCATTCTATTAGTCAAAGTGGCCACAAGGCCAGCCCAGATTCAAGAGCCGGGGAGCTAAACTCATCCGCTTGATGGGAGTTGCTGCGGAATCTCACTGCAGAAGGCACTGGTACGGTAGCAGTTGCTGGAAACGGCTGGCACAGTGGTTTCTCAGTTTATTAGAAGGAGCACTGATGGATGGGGATTTTATCATTCCTTGTTTGCTCAGCTCCTGGGTGCCTGCTGTTTGACAGCCACTGTGCCAGGAACCGTGAGGAACTTGGGGTCTGACAAACTGGCCTGGCGTTTCCGAGCTGTGTGACCTTGGGCAAACTATTTGCATCCTCAAATGGGCATAATACTATTACTTCACAGAGCTGTATAAATCCCACAGGCTATTAACTTGTTGTCTTTATTTATATGTTCTTATAAACTAAACTATGTATACATTAGAAATAAACAAATGCATAAATGAAGTAAGTGGACAGGAATGAGTGGAGTAAGTTCCTTTAGACGACAGTTGGAGGCAGCCCGGAGAGCTGCTCCTGCCACACGAGAGAACAGCTCTGTCCTGCGTCTTACCAGCCCTGCAGTTCTGCAGACTCCGGGGCCGCCTCTGCCTGACTGGCCTGGGACCTGTGTGCACACCTGGAGCGCTGGGACATTGTTTGGGACTCTGCAGAAACTCGACTGCCTCAGTCAGCTCTCCAGGACACGACCCAAGCTCACATCCCTCCCCCGCCCCCGCGTGCCACGAGACTTTGCAGTTCCTCTGTTCTGGGCTCTGAGCAGAGACCTTCACTCCTGGCACCAAGATTTGTAACAGTTGCCACCCCTCTGCCCATCTTACCCGCTCCCTGTGCATTTGTCTGGTCATTGTAAAGCTGAGAGGCTTCATTTGAAAGCAGTTTCCTATGGTTTGTTTTTGAAAATATAATAGATACACAAAATACAATAATACCCCGAGGGCTGGAGGGAGTAATGGGGAAAAATAAATCTTCCTTTTACACCTGTCCCCAGATCCCCCATTCCCCTGCGCAGAAGCAACTACTGTTGGCAGTTCTAAACGTACTTCTTCTACACCAATGTGAACCTAGTGTGTTTAATGGCAGTAGCATTGTCACTGTACCACCGTGGGTAGACACTGTTGTACGCTCTTTGCAAATATAAAATTGTTTCAACCTTTACAACCCTATAAGGTCAGTACCAATATTGTCTCCTTTTTTAAAATGAGGAAACTGAGGCAGAGAGAGTGTAAGTAACTTGTCTGAGGTCACATAGCGAGAAAGAAGGGGCTGGCGCTGTGGGTCCAGATCCACAGAGCCCCTTCATAACTGCTAACAGGAGGAGAGGGTGTGCACTCTTTCGCAACTCACCTTTTTTACTTAGCAGCATGTGTTAGCTATTGGCCATGTTGGGACAATGACAACTGCCCTATCCTTCTCACGGGGCAGAATGGTTAGCGCTGCATTTCGGTTTGTTCCAAACCTGGTTAGAAGAGTTTTCTCACCCCTTCCCTCTGTCCATCCAAGGAGTAGACATTCCTTTTGGAAACTTCACTCCTGTCTCCATGCTCCTCTGGCCCCGTGGGCAGCAGCTGCCTTTGCGCAGAGCATGAGCTGTTTGAAGGACACTCAGCGCCACACTACACTGGCTGGTTGCCCTGCAGGAAGCCCTTGCAAGCCACAGCAGGACTGCTGTTTGATGTGGGGTGGCAGCCACGGCACTGACTGGTCCTCCGTGGACAGGTGTTTTTGGCCCACAGGCTGGAGCTCAATCCACTGAGCCACACCAGCCAGGGCATGGACAGGTATTTCTGGAGCTGGCACCTTCCCTTGCTGCCTGGCTACAAAAATACTGCTGGCTGGCCTCATCGGTTCCTTAATGGAGTCAGCAGGCCTTTCTCCTGCAGGGTCAGTCTAAGGCCTCTGACTCAGCCTTGGCAGCTGTCCAAGACAGAGATGATTCGGAAGTAATAAGAAGAACTTGGGGAAGAAGAGGTCCATTTAACAGATACCAGAAACCACAGTTCCATAGGGATGATAAATAAGAGAATATCATGATAGGCTGCTCCCAGTCTTTGGGGCAATCTTGGGAGTAGGGCCTTCTCCCAGATCCCGTCAGTCCTGGGAGCTCGAATTGTCCCACTCTGAGCCCTGGTGTAAGAGAGCAGGAGAAACATCGGGAGGCCCCCTAACGCCGCCCTCTGGGCCCGGAGGGCCTCAGCCCTCTTCCAAGAGAGAATGTGGCAAGACCCTGGACATTGTTGTGACCCCAGCAACGAGAAAGAGTATGTTGTGACCCCAGGGGTGAGAAGCAAAGCTAGATGTGGCTGCAGCTGTGTTCACTCGGAAGCTCAGCACGTCAGCCACTCAGGGGGCTGGACTGGCGGCAGCATTTTTGTTCTTCCTCTGAAGTGAAAGCAACAGAGAAAACTTCAAGCGCATAGGTTGGGGCGACACGAAGTCCCAGGAGTTAGGTAGGACAGGGACTCTGACGGGTATGGGGCGCTGGTGTCAGGGAACCCGCTTGTTTTTGCCTCCCCACCGCGGGGGGCCTAGAAACAGTTTCGTGATTTGGTTTCCACTCCAAACCGACTGGACCTATTATGAACAACTTTGCCCTCATAATTTTTTTTTAATTTTTTAAATCTTAATTGTTGTTCAAGTACAGTTTTCTACCCTTATAAATGTTTGACACTTAGAAGAAATAGACCAGTTCCTTAAAAATCACAAACTACCAAAACTCAACCAAGATGAAACAGCCAATCCGAATAGTCCTATAACCATCACATAAATTGAATTCATGGATACGAAGACCCACCCAAAAGAAAGCTCTAGGCTCAGATGATTTCACCAGAGAATTCTGTTCAACTCTCAGACAAGAATTGACATCCATTTTACACAGACTCTTCCAGGAACAGAAAAGGGCACACTTTCCAACCCGTACTAGAAAGCCAGCATTACTCTGATTTCAAATCCAGATAGAAACAAAACAAAAGTAAAACAAAAGAAAAAGAAAAACGACAGACCAGTATCTCACATGAACTAAGTGAGCCACAAAAATTCTCAGCAGAATGGTAGCGATCAAACCCAGCAATGTATGAAAAGAATTATATGCCACGGGCAAGTGGGAGTTGTCCGTTCTTTTACAGGTGCAAGGCTGGCTCGCATTTGAAGATCAGCCAGTGTCATCTAGCATATCTGCTGACAAAAAGCGTTGGACAAACTCCAACCCCCATTTATTATTAAAAAAAGAAAAAACCTCTCAGAAAAGTAGGCATATAGAGAAGGTAGCTCAGTTTGGTAAAGAACGGCTATAAAATTCCTACAGCTAAGGTTAAACTTGATGATGAAATGCTTTCCCTGGAAGACTGGGAACAGGCAAAGATGTCTGCCCTCATTTGGAAAGTTCTGACCCCTGCAATAAGGTAAGCAAAGGAAATTAAGGACGTACAGATGGGAGATGAAGAAATAAACTCTCTACTTGCAGATGTCATGATCGTCTACATGGAAAACCCCAAGGAACCTACGAGAACAAACAAAACAACCCTCCTTGTTCAGCAGGTTTCTGGGACGTAAATCCGACCGAAGACCTGCCAGGCCGTGCACACTCAGACTCAGAATGCCTCCCTTGGCTTCCTCTCGCTCAGACTGAATCTGCGCCCCCCCGTGGTGTCCGAGGCCCTGTGTAATGTGGTTCCATCTCCACTCCCACTGTTTTTCCTCTCTCCTCCCCACGCCAGGCACACTGACCTCTTTTCTGTTCCTTGTGTGTGCTGAGCCTATTTCTCCTGATAGCTTTCACCTGGGCTCTTTGCACAAATGTTTTTTTGTCATCTTTCACTCTGACTGTAAATACCTTCCTAGTCATCTGAAATAATCTTTATTTATTTGTTTTTCTTATTTATTACTATCTCCCACCACTAGTTAGGGAGGGATCTAGTGTTCATTGTGATTTCCCCAGTCACACGGTGCGCGCCCTGCGGCAGCTGCCCAGTGGTGTGTGTTGAGTGAGCGAGTGAGGCTCTTTCGATATCACTGCATCTGATTGACTTTCCTGTAAGTCATGTGCTTTAGCTGCCTTCTTCTTTTATTTTCTCTTTTGCTGCCTGCATTTGTTAGCTTTCAATTTTGTTTCCACAAAAGGCTGTATAAGCCAAGAATTTAATCTCACGGATCTTGTACTTCTCTAACAGGAATAGTATCATTGAATGAGTGCTTTCAAAGATTATTCTTTTCATGTTCAAATACAGGACTCTGTGTGTTACAGGTGCTTAATAAGTATCTATGTCGTGCAGCACACCCTGCCTTTCACAACGCTGTCTCAGCTCATCCTCACAGCCCTGCTGGAAATGGGCAGGGAAGGCCTTCCCGTGAATCCATCCAGAGAGAGGAGAGCCCAAGGACTCTTTCTGAGTTAGACCAGAACCAAGTCCTCCTGGTTCTTCCCCCTTCATTCATTCAGCACTAAAATGAGCAAGGATTTGCTAAGTATCCATTTGGAGAACAAGTGCCACGGGGATGAGGGGTGCAACACTGGAAAAATCAGGTGGCAAATGGCCCCCCTCCTTCCCAGTTTCAGTGCAGCCCCTTTGACTACTTTAATGCAATTAAGGAGCTAAACCCAGGGGCGAGGAGCCCTGCCTACCCGTCCACTATTCCCTCTATGAATTTTGCTTTTCAGAAGAGCTTCTGAGCTGGGGAAGAGACCACCTTTCAGGGAGAGCCAGCCCCTCCCCCTTGCGGCTGAGCTTTTTCTTAAAAGGACTGGGCTTCAGAGAGCAGCTGTCCTGAGGAATGTGATGCTGGGGCAGGGGGTGATTTTTTACCCATAGGTCTCTTCACCTTTAAAGCAGACATCTCCAGAGACACCAAGAAATGACTTGGAAAGCTTCCTAAGCTGTACCGAGTGAAAAAAGCAAGTCTCAAAGAGTATATAATCTATGATTTAATTTTTGTTTTTTGAAAACAATATCCATCCACCTGTGCACCCATCCGTCCGTCCATCCATCCATTAGTATGTGCATAGAAAAATGTGGAGGAATGCCTACCAAACAGCATTGGTCCTTTCTGGGAGTAGAAATACACAAAATTTCCTTTTTTCTATGTTCCATAGTTTTGAGATGTCAATAGTTTTATAATGAGCCAGCACTGCTTTTGTAAACAAAAAGTGCATTTAAAGTTGAACAAACCTTATCAGTCAGGAGAGGCCAGTTTCACATCAGGAACAAATAATCCCCAATTAAAACAACAAAACCTTGTATTTTCGATTGGAATATCATTTGGCTCCTGTGATAGGTGTTAGCATTGCTCAGGTGCCTGCCTGTTAGGTTGCCTACCACCTTCAGCAGTGACTGAGGACTAGACCATGATTTTTCTTGAGAAAATAAGTCCAGTACAAACAGGACCCAGGAGGCCTGTGCATAGTGGGAAAATTATTAAAACAGTGAGAACTGTCACCCTTGGTGATTAAATTCAGCAACAACATCTCAGTGTAAGCAGTTCACCGTTCTGAAGCTTCTCCAAGGTAAACCAGTTGCAAACCTTATCTGTGGCAGCTACCACAGCCTTGTGTAGGAGTCCCAAAGTAGTGTGGCTGACAGCATGAGCCCTGGGGCCGGACTAGCCTGGGGCAGACGTTGGCTCTGCCACTGCCAACTTCCTGATCTGTGAAGCGAATCCATTCTGCACCTTATTAACAATCACTGTAAGGATAAAGTTGAGGTAAACGATGGTAAACACTGAGACAAGAGTACTGCCTGGCATGTGGTGAATGCTCAAGGAATTGAGCTATGTGTTATTATTATTATTATTGACACTATTACAAATGGCTCCCTTTCCCTCACCTTTGCCTACCTCTGCCCAGCAGCTGTATAGTATGTTTTAAAAAATATTTTGCTTATTTATTTTTAGAAAGAGGGAGAGAAACATTAATGTGTAGTTACCTCTCACCTGCCCCCAAGTGGGGACCTGGCCCTCAACCCAGGCATGTGCCCTGACTGGGAATCAAACCAAGAGCAATGACCTGAGAAGACATACTGAGAGTTTGTTGAGAGAATCTGCTGTACCATCGGGATGGATTACCTAGAGAGCAAATAGTCTGTGCTTGGGTGGAAGTAAGTGCTGCCCTTTTCCAGAATGGGGTCTGCCAGTTGGAATCAAACTGAAAATCATTAGGGTCAAAAGAACTTAGGAAGAAGAGCCTGAGGTTGGTGGAGACTCTGTTGGGGGAGGACTCAGAGAAGGAACAGTGGCCTCTGCCAGCACTTTCGTCCAGGAGAGAGCTGCCCCTTCAGCTCTCGTCCCGATGCCAGGCAGTTTGGTTCCTCTCCAAACAAGTGGTTCTTTTTTTAAAATATATTTTATTGATTATGCTATTACAGTTGTCCCATTTCCCCCTTCACTCCCCTCCACCCTGCATACCCTTTCCCACCCACATTCCCCCTCTTTAGTTCATGTCCATGCATTGTAAGTTTTTTAGCTTCTACATTTCCCATACTATTCTTGCCCTCCCCCTGTCTATTTTTTACCTACCATTTATGCTACTTATTCTCTGTACCTTTTCCCCCTCTCTCCTCCTCCCACTCCCCTGTTGCTAACCCTCCGTGTGATCTCCATTTCTGTGGTTCTGTTCCTGTTCTACTTGTTTGCTTAGTTTGCTTTTGTTTTTGGTGTGATTTTTAATAACTGTGAGTTTGCTGTCTTTTTACTACTGTTCATATTTTTTATCTTATTTTTTCTAGATAAATCCCTTTAACATTCCATATAATAAGGGCTTGGTAGTGATGAACTCCTTTAACTTAGCCTTATCTGAGAAGCACTTTATCTGCCTTTCCATTCTAAATGAAAGCTTTGCTGGATAGAGCAATCTTGGATATAGGTCCTTGCTTTTCATGACTTGGAATACTTCTTCCCAGCCCTTTCCTGCCTGCAAGGTCTCTTTTGAGAAATCAGCTGACAGTCTGATGGGAACTCCTTTGTAAGTGACTGTCTCCTTATCTCTTGCTGCTTCTAGAATTATCTCCTTCATTTTAATCTTGGGTAATGTAATTATGATGTGCCTTGGTGCATTCCTCCTTGGGTCCAACTTCTTTGGGACTCTCTGAGCTTCCTGGACTTCCTGGAAGTCTATTTCCTTTGCCAGATTGGGGAAGTTCTCCTTTATTATTTGTTCAAATAACTTTTCCACTTGTTGTTCTTCCTCTTCTCCTTCTGGTGCCCCTATAATTCGGATGTTGGAAAGTTTAAAGATGTCCTGGAAGTTCCTAAGCCTCTCATTTTTTTGAATTCTAATTTCTTTTTTTTTTAAGATTTTATTTATTTATTTTTAGAGAGGGGAGGGAGAGAGAGAGAGAGAAACATCAGTGTGCGGTTGCTGGGGGACATGGCCTGCAACCTAGGCATGTGCCCTGACTGGGAATCGAACCTGCGATGCCTGGTTCGCAGCCCGCGCTCTGAATTCTAATTTCTTCATTCTTTTCTAACAGTATATTTTTTTCTTCCTTCTGGTCCACTCCATTGATTTGAGACCCAGTTTTCTTTCTATCACTGTTGGTTCCCTGTGCATTTTTCTTCATTTCACTTAGTGTAGCCTTCATTTTTTCATCTAATTTATGACCAAAATCAACCAATTCTGTGAGCATCCTTATCACCAGTGCTTTGAACTGTGCATCTGATAGGTTGGCTGTCTCTTGGCCACTTAAAAGTATTGGCTCTGGGACTTTGATTTGTTCTTCCATTTGAGCTATTTTTGGGGGGGAGGGGAGGGGTCTGGTCACACTTGTTACGTATGAGGGGCGGAGCCTTAGGTGTTCACCAGGGCGGGGTAACCCAGTAGCTGGGTTGTGACACTTATGTGGGGGCGGGGTCAGAGAGGGAACAATGGCGCTTTCTCCACTCTCTCTTGGATTTCAGTCCCCTCTGCTGCTTCCCACAAGCAAATTGGGCCCTTCTGGTGCTGGTCCCTGGGTGGGTGGGCTTGTGTATGTTCTAGGACCCTGTGGGTCTCTCCAACGAACTCTCCTGTGAGGCTTAGAGACTTTCCCAGCACCTCATCCCCCACAGGTGTTTTCAATCAGTGCTTTTAGGCTTTATTTCCCAGCACTGGGGCCCTTGGTTGCGCGGTCTGTCTCGCTCCCTGTTTTCACCTGGTTTATCTGCATGTGAATGTGTGACTGTGGACCTGCCTTGCACATCTCACTGGGTCTGTTAGTTGCCTTCCCATGCCCGGGGTCTGCTACCGGGGTCTGCTAGCTGCTGCCTGCATGCCTGGGGTCTGCCAAGTGCTGCCTGTGCCCTATGCGCCTGGGCCTGTCAGCCACCGCTTTTTTCCTGCTGCAACCACTCTCCACCAGCCACCGACTCCATCCCTCTTACTGGTCTGGATGAATTACTGTTGTCAGACTTCCATACAGTTCAATTCTGTCTGTTCTGGTTGTTTTTTTTTTGTTTCTAAATTTTTGTTGTCCTTAATTTTGGTTGTGCAAGGAGGCACAGTATGTCCACCTATGCCTCCATTTTGGCCGGAAGAAAATGAGTGGTTCTCGAATAAACATTTTTGGAGGCAGGAATCCCTTCTTTAGCTTGCACTTTTTTTTAATCCTTAATCAAGGATTTGTTTTTATTGATTTTAGAGAGGGAGGAAGGGGGAGGGAGAGAGAGAGGAAGAGAAACACTGATATGAGAGAAATATTGACTGGCTGTCTCCCATACACACCCCAACCAGGGATTGAACCTGCAACTTTTTGATGTATGGAACGAAGTCCCAGCTGACTGAGCCACCTGGCTGGGGCTGGCTTGCACTTTTTAATTAAACATGTTGGGTGAGGGAGCACGCTTGGCGTTCTAACAACTAGCACATCAGAACATAGGGAGTCGACATTCGGTTATAAAGCTCAGAAGAGTAAGTCTCCCATGGGTCTGTCAGGCTCTGAGCATCTCCAATCTCGGGGCCATCATTCTCTCCATTTAACTTTGGTTATAAAGTCCTTTGCCCACCCTTGTGGAGGCAGCAATGTCTTCGGAGTCGGACACATCCAGTGTCAGATTTCAGCTGTCCCACTTACCACCTGTGCCATGTTCGGCCAATTGCCTAACCTTTCTGAGCCCCCAGTTTTTTCACCTCTAAAAAATGATGATAAAACTTATCTCTGAGTTGCTATAAGAATTAAAGGAGATGATATGTGTATAGCACTTGACATGTAGTAGGTGCTCAATAAACATTTACTCCTTCCTTTCCTACCAGTGTAGGAAGAAAGAGAAAGGATTTAAATGATTTTACAGTCAAGAAAACCCAAACCATTCAAAGAGTAAGATGGCCTACCCAGGGTGACTGGGAACAGCAGACTGAGCAGGGATTTGAGTAGGGGCAGGTCTTTGTATCAGCTGAACTTGTAACCGCTGTTCAGTAGTTGCAGGCCCAGCTCAAGCAACATGTGTTGAGTGTTGTGGGCAGAGAGGATCCCTGCCCTCCCTTTTCTTCCCTGGGCCTAAGAGGAGTGGATGTGAGCACAAGCCTCGAGATGTTATTCATCCTAGCAGCACACAAGGGAAGGAGATTTGCAGAGCCTTTGAGCCATGGCTACAAGACAGAAATGGAGAATAAACCTGTTGAACGGCAGAGAAAAAGACCTGGCAGGACACGCTGAGTATTTATTAAAAGGATATCAGCCAGATGAAAAGCTTTCAGCCATGGAGATGCAGGGAGGAGGTCCCCCACCCCACCCTCGATCCCAAGGGTGTCTCCTCAGCAGGATGGCTTACACTAGCCCTTCACCCTGAGGATGTTCAAATTGGGCCTCAAGTGTCTTCGGCCTCTGCCAGTGACTCGGTTGCCCCTGGGTTTTACCCAGCTTCACCCCCATCTTGGTGTCTGGATGGCCTGCTCCCCACCCCACTTCCCAGAGGAAATTGGGCCGTCATTCCACTCCCCACTCCCTTATCTGTGAATCTCAAGGAGCATGGGGAACATCTGGCCACTGGGCACAGATCTGCTCTGTGTGTGCAGCCTTCAGCAGGTTACTGGGCCTCTGTGAGCCTCAGTCCTCTCAGCCGTAAGTTGGGATAGGACTTACTGGGAGGATTACATGAGATTTCATGAACAACTAATGCACTGCCTGATACAGTATCGCTCAGTAAACATTCGCACCAGTCTCTCCTGCCTCCTTTGTTACCGGCCCCTTTGTCATATGCTTTGTGACCAGCATCAGATGTCATCCTAATCCCGGCTTCCCTACCACCTGGCTGTGTGATTTTTTTTTAATTCTTTATTTTATTGATTATGCTATTACAGTTGGCCCATTTTCCCCCTTCACTCCCCACCACCCTGCCCATCCCCTCCCACCCTCATTCCCCCCTTTAGTTCATGTCCATATGTCATAAGTTCTTTAGTGTCTACATGTCCCATACTATTCTTACCCTCCCCCTGTCTATTTTCTACCTATTGTCTATGCTACTTATTCTCTATATCTTTTCCCATTCCCTCCTCCTCCTACTTCCCTGTTGCTAACCCTCCATTTGATGACTTTTTTTTTCTGTTCATATTTTTAATCTTCTTTTTCTTAGGTAAGTCCCTTTAACATTTCATATAATAAGGGCTTGGTGATGATGAACTCCTTTAACTTGGCCTTGTCTGAGAAGCACTTTATCTGCCCTTCCATTCTAAATGAAAGCTTTGCTGGATACAGCAATCTGGGCTGTAGGTCCTTGCTTTTCATGACTTGGAATACTTCTTGCCACCCCCTTCTTGCCTGAAAGGTCTCTTTTGAGAAATCAGCTGACAGTCTGATGGGAACTCCTTTGTAGGTTACTGTCTCCTTGTCTCTTGCTGCTTCTAGGATTCTCTCCTTCATTTTTACCTTGGCTAATGTAATTATGATGTGCCTTGGCATGTTCCTCCTTGGGTCCAACTTCTTTGGGACTCTCTGAGCTTCCTGGACTTCCTGGAAGTCTATTTCCCTTGCCAGATTGGGGAAGTTTTCCTTTAATATCTGTTTAAATAAGTTCTCAATTTGTTGCTCTTCCTCTTCCCCTTCTGGTACCCCTATAATTCTGATGTTGGAAT